>PVJX010024212.1:0-28325 GCA_004027295.1 Dolichotis patagonum | reverse complement strand
TGTTTGTTTCTTATATTGTTCTTTCAGGGATTCTATCTGTTTGCTTTGTTCCTCTAATTTTTTAGCTGTGTTTTCACTAGATGCGTTCACTATTTCTTTCACTATTTTTATCAATTCTTCTTTTACCTGGGCAAGTATTTCTGATTTGAATTTCTCCATAGCTTTCCCTATTTGCATATTTATTTCATTTGATATCATTACAGACATTTCAGGTGTATGGCTTCTTTTTTCTTCTATGTACACGGCTTATAAGCTTTCTTGGGGAGGGCTAGGGCTTTGAGCCTGCCTTTTGGTCTTTCCTTTTGTCATTTTTCTACATTTCCTTACTTTGAGTGGTGTTCCAAAGCTTTCTCTGCATGTGTGGCGAATTACCTCTTACACCCTCAGTTCCTGGAGGGGCAGGGGCTCCCCCACAGGCTCTTGGCTTCCTCACAGGGTCCTAACTCCCCTCTGTGGGCTCCTGGCTCCCTAAGTTGTAAGGCAAATGCTGGGTGTGGTCACCCCGGAGCCTGTGGAATCTCAGGCAGGCCAGGCCACCGTGCTTTGTCACAGGCAGGTCTCCAGGAGGTTCCCTGCGAGTGAAGGGTGGGCCTACAGGTCCCAAAGAGCCAGGCCAGAAAGTTGGTTTCTGAAAATTTCCCGGTCCCAAACAGACCTAGCCAAGATGCCAGTCTCCACAATATTCCCAATCCAAACAGCCCAGGCCACTCTGTGGGTCCAAGAGCTTCGGGTCCCAAAGAGACAGGCTGTGATGCTGCTTTCTGGGAGACTTCCTGGGGGTGAAGGGCGGGGCTATGGGCCCAAACAGACCTGGCCCAGATGCCAGTCTCTGGGCAGTTCCCTGCAGATGAAGGGTGGGCCTACCAGTCCCAAACAGTTGCGCCGAGATGCAGGTCTGGGCAGACTTTCAATCCAAACAGCCCAGGCCACTCTAGTGTGTAATTTGTCAAGTAATGATTTCTTAGTGTTTTGTTGTTGTTATTATTCTTTTCCTTTTTTTCCATGGAATTTTGTATTGTTGCTACCCTTTATTCTGTTTTGTTTTGTTTGTTTTTTTTCTCTTTAAATAAAATTTTTTAAAAAAGAATTCATTTTAACTAAATGCTTTAAAAAGTTGATAATTCTTTTTTCTTGAAATATCTTTGTTAATTATGTTTCAAGATCACTTTTGCTTAAGCACTATATTTTCAGAATATAATACATATGATAAAAATTAATTACCAACTCTACCACATATTTCCAAATTCTTAATACCTGAAAAGTTTTGTACTAAGTTATTTTCACTTTATTTTTTTAACAAGCACAGATTCTCAAATGATCTCCCAAATTTATGTCTTTCTCTATAAGGTAAACCATTTACAAATGTTAACCATTAAAATTGTTTAAAAATTTTCATATTTTAAAATTTCAAAATGATAAATTTGGAAGTTCTCAACTACTGTTTGTCAACTAACTGGGTGAATAAATCTATGGTTTAAACATTTAGTGAAAGAGAGAAAAGAGAGAAATCATAAAATTTAAAATAAATTAAATTTAAATTTAAACTTAAAATAAAGATAAACCTATACTTTTAGGAGGAAGCAAATGCATAAAGGAAATATTAATATTCAAATCGATTTTTAATAGTTAAACAGGATGATAACTTTGCCTTAATTTGTATTTGTCAAAACTCTATGATGTGTCTGAGTTGTTCATCAACTTAATTTATATTTACTTAGCATTTTAAAAAAAATAGTCATCAAATTTTGGTCACTTGAAATTCTATGAAAATTATTAATACATATTAATTGTAAATATTCAAGGATGTCATAGTGACATTTTCACACTTGTATATGCCTAAATTTGACCATTCCACCCTCCTTTGACCGGTTTTGTTCTCCTGTATCCCTTGATCACTTTCTTCTAACTTACACATTTTCAATATTAAACTGTATATGTTTCAGTCCCATATTGTAAAAAAGGCTTACATTCATCAACATAGTTTGAACATTAGCATTTTTATAGGAACAGATCAAAGGAAAGGATTCTTTGCTGTAAATAGGAAAAGAATAAAATAATTTCCCATTATGACATAAGTAAAAAAGATTAAAAGTAAGATTAAAAATTAAAAATACATGACATTAAAATAATATTTTATGTGTTAAAACACATAGCATTAACAATATAAATAAGAAATAAAATTACAAAAGTATAACAAAATAAAAATTATATCAGGAAGAACTGCAACATTATTCTTCATATAACTTGCAAGATTTTTAAAAGAAGTTAAGTTACAATAAAGAGAAATAAACTGAGAATCGTAGTTGTTGGTAGAGTAAACTTACATTTTTAAATAACAATGTTTACTTTATCATAAGCCTTAAATATGAACACATTTGACTCATAAGTGCCACTACTAGGAAAATATGTAAAAGGAATTTGTTATGCACCAATAAAGATTTTATAAGCAAGACCATAAACTGAAACACTCTTTATAACAAAAAACAAATGTCTGACAATAATAAATCACTGAAATAGCAAGAAAGAAACATGATGTTACAATTTAAAATGATATTTAAAAAGTAATTGACTATAAATGAAAAGTTCATGTTATTTTAACAGTTTAAAAAGTAAAAAACTATGTGAATAGAATGTCCATATTCCAATATATTCATAATGTTTTATAACTTCATTGGAAATCAACAGACTGGATGCTATCATCAACAAATAGTATAAATATTACCTCTGGTGGTGAGATTATATATAATAATGTCAGCTATATAACTCTTTTCCAATTCGAATAGTTTCAAAGGGTGATTTTGTTGTAGAAACACAATTTTATGTTATATAAATCATTTTGGAAGAAAATAGATAATTAAGTCATAAATAAAGATATCACAAACTTTTCAATAAACATAAGTGGAATTTTGCTTGGCATTCATTACTCTATTTTTCTGTTTGATCTCAAACACCAGAATTTCCTATCTACACGTGGAACACTGTAGAGACTTAATACTCTGGAAATCTGGGTTGATATTCCTGTGGAGATGCCTCCTATCACAGCCACCAGATTATCTCTTCTCTCAGGCCTATAGTTGTTATTAGAAACTGGAGGACTCTCTCCTGAAATCAAAGACAAAGAACACTCCACGGCCTTCAACTCAATGTAGTCAGTGTTGAGGAGGTAAAATCCCAGGGACATATTGAATAACAAATTCAAGTTCCTATTGATCTTTTCTACAGCAAAAATATTGGTCAGCATCTGCTTATAATGCTTAGTAAGTTCCCTAAAATGCAATGGTGAAAAGACAGTTTTCTAGATTTTTACTTCTATAAAAGACAGTAATCTTGCATAAAATACACACAATTATCTAAGAAATAAACTGAATATCTTACATCAAAATGTTGAGAAATCTGGTGGCTACAATTCAATCAACTTTACAGTCAAATTTACACTTTTGGCATTTTGATGCTTAGTGCAGCTTATGTGTGAGAAACTAAGCTTAGGGAATGAAATAAATGGAGAATAGTGAAAATAAAAATTTAAATGTTTACTCTTTTTTTTGTCTTTTTGAGACACAGTTTCGCTATGCAGTTCAGCCTGGTTTTGGACTCACTTTGCAGTCCAGTCTGGTCTCGAAATTGCAATGATCCTCCTGCCTCAGCCTCTTGAGTGCTGTGATTACAGGAGTGTGCCACCATGCCTGTTCATGTTTATATAGTCTTGTGTTGGACATCAGAATGCACTTCAATGAACACAATATTTTGTTAGACTACCTAAAGTAATACAAAAAAGATGACAAACATACAAATTAAAATGATGTAAATGAAAAAGATGTCCAATGCAATGATGTTGACACAATACAAAAGCTGTCAATAAAAATACTTTCCAACTGTAGAGTGCTGTGCAAGTCTTCTTCTTTTCACTTAACAGCGGTCACACACTAAGCACCATCATTTTGTGGTATGTAGGCAAGCCACAGTGCATGTATGTAAGATGACATATAAGATGTATCTTGAAATCCAAATTTGCTTCTGATGTCACCATCAATCACTCTTAGGGAGAAGAGTCCACTGATAATAAAATCCCCATCTTGATAGTAGCCATCTTGATAGTAGCCAGGAGATCCAGGTACATTTAATGAAGGTACTTCACTCATGAGGTATAAAGAAAAGAGCCATAAGCAGAGGAAAAATGTTAGATAATTTCATATCACATGATAAAGACTAGTGTAACCAATAAAACCAGAGAAATACATTCTATTGAAAATCTTGTTATGGACTAAGCTTTCTGAAAAATAGGTGAACAGACTGTGTTCCAAACCAGAGCTTCTCCAGTGAATGCAGGGTATTTATAAAGCACCCATTTTGGTCTGATGTGAATCTAGTAATATGTAAACATTGCTTTGTTTTCTGGAAATAGTTTTTTTGTGCACTTGCTCAACTTTCAATTTTCCTTCAATACATACAGACCCTAAGGAGTCACAAATCTATGTCATTGCACCTGGTGTCCTGATTTTAACAAGAAAAGCATTTAATTAAAAACAAACTCCAGTCTGGGGTTTAGCTCAATGGCACAAGCCCCTGCCTGGCAAGTGTGGTCGTGTGTTAAATCACTGAAACAACAACAACAACAAAAAACCCTCCAAATCATGGAAAACACCCAAGGGCCCAAGATAAGTACTATAATATTGCCTTTAAATTGTCACGAACTAAGAAGCCTAGTCGGAGTGATATCTTTATTGTTGCCAAGTATTTAATGATGTAGGAAGTGACAGAAAGAGAGTATCACAGAATAAATTGGTTAAACAGTTTTTGCTTGACTTCTAATCTTGCAATACTTGTGCAAACTCAGAGAAAAATTACTCAGTGTTTATATATGCAGTAATAAGACAGAGCACTTTCATTAGACAAAATTAATTTTGACAAGTTCACAGAACCATTTATGTAAGTAATAGATTTATTAATTTTAAACGGTATATGTTTATGGAAAAATACATATATACACATACACTTAAGCATAAGATACTTTTACTACTACAAAAAATCCAAGATAACAGAACAATTCTGAAACCTGGACAGAGTGTCACCTTACCTGCAGAGAAATACATATCAGAATTACAGCTGACTTTTTCCACAGAATCCATGAAAGAAAAAAAACCATTTGGAATGAGCTTTAATTTAAGGCATTGAATGAATAAATCCACCAAGCAGAATTCTGTACCTGGTAAAATTACTCTTTCAAAGTGAAAGGGAAAGTATGTTTTTAACAGGCAAATACAAGTAGAGGGAGTTTATTGCCAATTCAGCAGCCTTAAGATGTCTTAAAAGGTCTGTAGACAGAGGAAAATGATATCTGTTAAAAAACAGATCTACATTAACAAGGACAAAAATTAGAGAACAGTGAGTATAGGTAAAGCTTTAAAAGTTTATTTTTATTAAATTAATCTAACAACAGAACAGTTCTTTAAAATATCACTATCAGCAGTGAGGACAGAAGAGAAAGAAGGAGGAAGGGTCTCAGAAGAGACCAGGGTAAGTAAAGAGTGAGGGCAGACGAAATGGATGGATACAATTGGTGAACAGTGTTTGGACAAGAGGAAATACCACAGGGAAACCCACTAATTTGTACAACTGCTGTGTGTATGTTAATAAAAATGAAAAAATTAAGAACATAAACATATATTTTGATAATTCAATATGCAATTATATGTATATAGTTAATTTCAAATTATTAATTAGAATTTAGGGTTACTGATTGACAATAAAATCATTTACTATGATAATTTTAATTGTATAATGATTCATATCATTCATTTACAAAATAGTTCCTCCCTTGTTACTATCCAAATGCTATTACTAATAAATATATATTAGTTATCTTTCCATCACTGTAACAAAATCTTAAACAAAGGCCACACACAGACTAAAGAGATGCTTATTTTTGCCCATGGGTCTGAAGCCTCAAGTACAACTTCAATGGCCTTGACTTTGGGTCCCCAGTGAGGAAAACATCCATGGCAGAAACCAGGAAGCAAAGACAGGCTGGGAGACTGAGTCACTATCACCTAAAAACCTACCGTAGGCCTTGCCTCTCACAAACCTTCAGCACTTATAAGTACTGCTGCTCTAGGGAATAAAACTTTAACATACAGACTATTGGAGGACACTCACACCAATCATAGCAACTTACTTGATGATTCTGAAGTATTCTGATATGTCTGTAATACAGTGAGATTAAGAATGTACAAGAAATTTCCCACCCTATGGAAATAATAAAAAAATTCCCTTTAGGATCAAAAGTAGTTTCTAACCCATGGGTTGACAGAGTCATCAAAAGTGAGAATTATATAGCCATATAGATCATACTTCTCCCATTCTACATCAAAATTACACAAGTTACCTACATGTCCATCAACAGAAGAATCGATAAATAAAATGCATACTATTAATCCATAAAGAAAGTCAAGATCTGACTCACTTGTAGCAAATAAATAGCTCTTCCTATCATAATGCAAAAAAGTCATATAAAAAGTTACATATCACATGGCCTCTGTAGTATGACAAACTATAAGGTAAAATAAAGAGGTATGTTATGTATTAATAGGAAAGTAAACTTTATAAATGGGGAGCATATCTGTTGAAGGATGTGGAAGACAAGCAAGAAGGAGGAGTAAATAGGACCAAAGTGGTGTATGTACATGTATGAAAACATACTACCTAAATGTAATGAGTAAATATCACACAGTATTAGTAATATACCATAATGTAAAATCACCGGGAGGTATTAGAAGTACTAAAATGAAAAAAAAATACCAACTACCAGATAGAAAAGTGGATAACAAAATCTCATATTGCTCATCTGTTGCTGGAAAAACCATTTCCTGGTTTTGATATGATGTTCTTGTTTTTTAGGTTGTGGCTATTGGGTGAAGCTAGGTGAATGGCACAGAGATATCTATCTGCCTTCTGCTTTGCAACTCGCTGTGAATAAATTATCATTACAAATAAAGCAATTTTAAAAAATAAAAATGTTTCCTCAGATATGAATTTTAAATACAGACAGACATTTGGGAACATTTTGTGGAAAAGTATATGAAATCTAAACCATAATCCTAAAGAAAAGGCAACTATTAATATGAGAAAAAGTAGAGCCTAAAATGAAAGCTATGACAATAATTAAGGAAAGACAATAAATAAGGGTAAAACCAAAATTTGTCAGGCAAACAAAACACTTATAAGTAACTATGCCAACAATAGTAGAGAGTCACAATTCCTTAGTCACACTGATAGAATTAAACAGTGAAATAGAAGTATAGTCTCAGATGCCATATTTAACTTCCCTGTTTCTATAATTGAATGACCAAGGAAATAGTACTTCAAAGGGCAGGAAGAATGACCACAACAGTGTGACAACATTTACCTAGGTGTCATTTGTAAAACACTATATGTAATGAACGCACAAGCCTTCCTTTAAAGTGCATTTTCAGCTATATGGACTGAATGGATCAGCTTTAGATGGGTAAATTGCTGCCGAAGACTAGAATTTATTTTACACTGCATATGCACACTGACACATTTACAACCACATAATTATATGTACCTTGGACAGGGAGACCACCATAGTGTAGTGAGGTGGATGTATCTCTTGAAATCTAACAATCACCATTACTTCAATTCAGATAAAATCCTAATTTTACAAAAGTTTGCAAAATTGTGCTGACATTTGTTGACTGTTCTTGCTTCAAAGAGAGGTGAGTGTTCATGAATGATTCAGTACCAGCTCTGAAGGCAGAACAGGGATCCAACCTTTGAGATTTCAAAATGTGCCTCCCTTGGGCAAATTTTTCTTTCTTTTCTGGGAACTTGAATTTGTTTTGTGTTATAGTACATAATCTGATGTCAGAAGAGCATGGACTTGTGAATACCTTCACTGTGAATTGTTGTCCTTGTACTTTCTAAGGCGCTACATGAGATATGGTCTCCAACACATATGTCTCCCAGTGGAGTTCCAGATCCTTGTTTTTTGTCTTTGATCTCCTCAAAGGAGAATGAGAGATCTACATCACTGGCTATTCTCCATGTGTGTGATGGTCCTTATTTCTCTTATCTCCCTTCTGTTCCTCTTTTGTCTATTTCAAGCCTTTTCAGGCACAAATCCCTGTTTATCATCACTGGGAAATTTTAGTCTCCTAAGAACAAGAATTTCAACGCCTCAGTCTTTATCCTGTGTTTTGTAATATACAATTCCTTTAGGTTTTACCATGTACTGATGACTGTTTTCCTTCTCAAATTCTGATGGGACACACAGATGGAGTGACACTCTCAAAAAGAAATACAAAAGTTGTTCTTATTATAGTGTCGTCTCTCAAGAAATGAGAATAGTCAATGATTTTTTAATCAGGCTAACAAGAAATTACACCACATTTGAACATAATTTTTCCTAAGAAAGATCTTTTGCAGAACAAATCATCGAAGTACATACTCATATATTAAGACAGATAGTTGACATGAGTATGTCCCAACTTTTGTGAAATTACAAAAGTCTCAAAGAGCATTAAACATTTCCTGAGTGTATATCTTTTTACAAAAGCCTCTACAGAGAAATTCAAATGTGCCAAAGGCTGATTTTTGCCTTAACTTTTTTCAGTTCAGCAGTGAAAGTTTTCAAATACATAACACTTTTTTTCAGCCAAGAAACCAGGTTTTAATTTCCCCAATTACTCCCAAAGGCACAGACGATGTCTGATCACTTCACCATTTTATATTTCTTCCCATTATTTCCTTTAAACTCTACATCTGTGGTGATTGGAAGTCATGTGCAGTACTTACAGGTAAACACTCATACACATGTTTTGTTAATTTGTTATTTTGGATTTCTTTTAATAGGTTCTTACTATGCAGTTCAGGCTAACTTTGAACTCATTAAGTAGCCCTGGCTGGCCTCAAACTCACAGCAATTCTCATGCCTCCCAAGTGCTGGGATTACAGCTGTGTGCCACCACAGCCAGCATGGTCATTATTTTATTAAAACCTTGACATTTATTTAGGCTTTTCATTACATGTTTACTTAATCAATTTTTCAAAATGTTTAATGCATTCCTGATAGAAATTCTTATATTACTTATAGGTACATAGGAACAAAGGTAAAAACATTTTAATGGCATAAAGTGTTTTAAATTTGTTATTTTTATCTACTTGACCTGTCAGTAACTAAGATAACTGTGTTTCCTTCAGATTTATTAATTGCTGAAGTGTATATTTTGAATCTTTTTATTCAAAATATATACATTTAAATTGCCATATATTCTTAGAGAATTAAAGTATTTTCATTATTTTTTGGTTTCTAATATTGTTTTTAATTTAATTTTTTGGTATTTCATTATTATTTTTCTTTTTACTTTTATTTATGCATTTCTACTTTGTTTCACACTGTATCTCAGCCAGCTTTCATTTACTTTTTGTGCATATATTTTTCCACTATTTGTGTCTGGCATTTTAATATTTTCTCCTTTTGAGACTTCAAAATTTAATTACATTACGCATCCTGATATGAATCATGGACACAGTGAGTAGTTTAGATTGTTTCCACAGATTTATGTGGCTATAGTAAAGAGATGAATCAATTGGCAAAAGTCAAAGCTTTCCTGCTTTTCACATACACATTTCCTCCTGTGTCCTCTTCCCAGCTCGAAGCCATTCACCACCCACTACTCCACCCAGTGCCCTCCACTAACCAGGTCCATTCACGTCTCACTCTTCTCAGTCATGGCTCATTCTTTCCATACTTAATTCCTTTGCCACTGCTGTTGTTTCTCCAGAGATGATTTAGGAGTGGGTAACCCCTCTTAATTCACTGTATCAGCAGGAACAAGGAGCAACAGAAATTTTCTTATTTCAGAAGATATAATTTGGGAATACAATAAAAGACTTGTTAAATCAAACTACAAGAAATGTTATCAACTAATGCTTCAAATTTAGATATATAAAATTCAGTGTATCTTTAGATCTGTGAGAGATCAGTAATGTGGTTTCTGTTCAAGGAAACTGTAGATTTTGCAGATATTTCAAGGATAAACAGACTCACCACAGTTTTCTGCCAAGTAGAGATCACACACACAGACATCTCAAAGCTACAGGATGTGTTCAGTGCACAGCCAGTCACATTTAATGTGTAACTACAGAAAACCAAATTTTTTCTATCAAAGAGAGCAGTGGTTTATTTTGCTCTCAGGAAAAGGAGGTGGGTGGTAGAAAGGAGTAGAAAGAGTTAACACTGTGTATACTGTATTAAGGGGCTCAGTGCCAATTATCACAAATGTAATTATAATTCTCTGAGTTTGCTAAGTGAACAAGTTTGTAGTTCACACATAGAAATTTAACTGAACCGTATGCATCTTAACTTCTACCATGTTTCTGTGCAGAAACGTGTAAGTAATGTGTAAAGCCCAACTCTTGTCTAAACTCTAAATTGACAAAATCCAACAAATCTGTGAGGTCAAATTGCTCACCAGAAACAATTATGGATTTAAGAACTCAAACATAGTTCAAGCAGTGACTGTTGCCTGTGAATAAGTTATATGATCTGAAGTGGACAAAATTCTAATTTGTCTCTACTGGAGGAACATATTTATTCACTTAGACTATTTTCACCTCTCATATTGAAGCAAGAGTGTCAGTTACAATGTGATGAAATATTTCAAAATTTACAAAATATAAAACCTAGGAAAAAACAAAAGAGAATGGGAGAAGTGTGTAGTAAGTAATGGCTCCAGTTAGGGAGCAAAACAAAAGAAGATAAAAAGAGAGATTTTCTTGGTTGGAATGGATGACAGTAACCACAGTGAATCACTTGGTTAATTCACTAATGTTTACACCCTACTTGGCAATGTTCCTTTTTAGTTCATTTCTAACAGCAAAACATCAGCAAATGCTCACTATACAAAATAAGTTTTTAATCAGATTTTTATAGAAAAATGAATTAGTAAAATATCCATCCATGAGGATAAATGGTGAAGAGATGATGTACAAGGCATATAATTATGTGACAAGAGAGGGGAAAAATTGAGACCGAATTCAACAAAAGAACATATGTATGGGATAGCAGTTGGAGGCATGATACCAGGTACACACAAGAACCATTAGCAATCATGCAAAAAGTGTGTGATTACAGAGTCAAACATGATATTTCTATTATTGAGGACTTGAAAACTTGGGCTTATTCTCTGCAGATGTTACATTTATGCTTAGTATATATATGAACTGTCATGATTTTCCCAGCATACTGAGATTAAAAAATCTGATCCTGTTCTGTTCCAGATGTGATTCTATGTCTCTACTATGGCAAGTAAGAAATTAACAATATTATTTCCTTTCCCTTCAATGGAATTTAGGGATAAAAGTAAGGACATTCTTTGCTTAAGAGTTTTATCATTTGAGTTTAGTCATTCTTTTATTCCCACCTTGACCTACAAGGTTACTTCTCTTCTTCAACACAAGTAATTCAAAGATAGCAGAACATTGATATTAGAAGTAATATATTTACTTAAAATTCTCATACATCCATGCCTTATAGTGTATATGTTGAGTAGACTATTCACACACTTCTTGCCTTATAACATACTGAGAAAACAGCAATTACACATATCGGGGACCTGGCCTAGATCCACAGTCTCCCAAATGAGTGTATAGTGAAGGCCTAAAATAAATGATACAAGTGTCACCTCTCATATTGAAGGAGGAGTGTCAGTTACAATGTGATGAGACATTTCAAAATTCACAAAATATAAAAAGTAGGAAAAGTCAAAAGAGAATGGGGGAAGTATGCAGTCAGTAATGGTTCCAGTTAGAAAGCAAAACAAAAGAGATAAAAAAGAGAGTTCCCCAATCTCCCAAATGAGTGTATAGTGGTATGATTTTAGGGCTCCAGAAGGATAAAAACCCCCTGCAGAGTTTGAGACTCTGGGAGCTAAAACCAGGATTGCCTCTGGGCAGTCTGTATTTATTTTTTCACTCAAGGAAGGGAATAGAGAGGAAAATCCGGGAAACAACAGGATCTTGAGAGTGGTTCAAAGACTTTTCCAAATACCAGAATTATGTTAATTTAGAAGTATGTTGACCTTGAGCATAATCCTGAGATAACTCCCAAAGCTTAGATTATCTTATGCTAAGATGAGTAAATGGGAAATCTCAAATGAGTTGTACCAATAATCCCAATTCTTCCTTTTATCTCATAGAAAAATACACAAAACCATTCACTGTGAATTTGTGGTCCCCAAAAGCACACACACACACACACACATACACTAACAGAAAAGAATGCTCACCAGATTCACATTTATATGTAAAGTAACATTTATTGGGCAGGGATTTAGCTCAGTGGTATAAGCTTCTGCCTGTCAAGTGAAAGGTCGTGAGTTCCAACCCTATGCCAAAAGCAAACACACAAACAAATCTATTGCCTTGTCACTTGTTTTTGTCAAGCTACTGTTTTGGTTTGGGAAATATATTCAAATTTTCTGCTTTAAAAACACATATCTGTAAGTAACAGAAATGCTCGAATCAGATACACAAGACTGTTTCTACCAGAGTCAAGTGCCAAAGTCCTCATAGAATTGTCAGAAAACAGAAGAGTTTAAAATGAGTAGAGAAATCCATTGTATTCCATAAAAATGTTACGTTAAAGCCATACACTTCACCTTAGAGAAAGCAATCTACAATTTCACAAAGCTGTTTCTTTTCTTTTTTTCTTTTGTACAGGGGACTGTACTCACAAATTGGGACTTGCCAAGCCAGTACTTAAGCCACTGAGCTAAATCCCCATCCTGCTCTGTTTCTTTTAATTGGAGTATTGCCCAAAGCCTAATCTTAATGTCCTCTCATTCCTGATAAGGAATCTGTCAGAATTGCCCAAGATATATGCAAAACCACCTGATCACTACACTCCTCAAGGGCCCATTGGGAACTCAACAAGGAGTAATAACCATTCCCAGGACAGACATGAAGAGAAAAGCTCACACGTGGGAACTGGGAAGGATGCAGGACTGAAATTCAACCTTGATATTATTCTAGATAAAAGACTCAGTGTGTTCTGGGAATGAGCAACATTTCTTGGTATCATCAGAACCTATGATTCTGAGGTGAAACTCAGAATGCTGAGTGCAGATCCCATGGACGCAGATGATGCAATTCATCCTGACTGATAGTTTATATATTTTTTAAAAAAGCAAGCTAGGGAAGACAAGGACATTCTCCTCACCCCAGGTCTTTCTCCTCCCTGATCTCATCACCATCACAGAGGTCCTCACTTGTAGCCTCACAAAGATGAGACTCACATATAGTTAAGGTTAAGACAGAGGTTCTGAGTGAGAAAATCTTATCTTTAATCACTGTTCAACCAAACCACCTCCTGAGGTCTCTGGGTTATATTATGATCAACAGAGTCTCACAACCTCCACATGCTTACTTGATTCATCCCTAACCTGGACCAGTCAATATAGTTTATGGTACTTGGTCTCTAACACTAGCACTGAAAGCACTACAGGCATTCCAGATACATTGTTTACCTGGAGTTTCTAATCCAAGATCATTAAGACTTGGTTTTTAGAGAAGTACAGGTATAATTTTCAAGAAACTGTAGTGAGGACTGAATACAGATTCATCATTCACCTTTTAGTCCCTCCTTTCTACCCATTACCTCCACCTTTCCACATCCCTGCTTCCTGTTTTCTTTCTCCTTTGATCAATCACAGGAAAAGTAAGAAAAAGTAGAAGTAAGTTATCAGGATTAAATTTTGGATACTTGTTTTAAAAATATACTGTGGCCAGGATTTGAATGGGTTCCCCAAAAATCCAATCTTGAGTATGAAAAAGCCAAGGGAAAATTTTGCTCATTACTGTTACCTGTCAGGTGTTCAGAAAAGGTAACTCATAGCTTCAGCAAAGAAAGAAATTGTGTAATAGATATAGAGTGGCAAGCCTCTGTTCTTAAAGGATTACACTCAAATCTGGTATTACCCTGATGTCTTCAAAAACAGTTTTCACGAATACCTGGAGCCACAAACTTGAGAGGTCAGAAGCATAACACTCAGGTATTTTCTGATGGAACACTTTTAAGCATGGAGGCATATTTTCTGATGGAACACTTTTAAGCATGGAGAGAGATAGCTCAGCCCCTAGCACTTGTTAGTGATTGGTCCTAAACTAATCCAAAGATATTTTTCTTTATATGTCTATATATAAATTTCCTCTTCTTATAAGAAAATAAGATACAAAACTAGAGCCCACCTTACAGAATCAGCATCTTATGTTAGTTTGACTTTATCTGAAAGATAACTATTTAAAATGATGTAATATTCTTAGGAACTGGAATGGCAGGCAAGTGAGGGGCTACTATGGACACCTTCCTCACTTCTGAAGCTCTCAAAATTAATTCTCACTTACAGAATTTTAACTCCTGAACTGATTATTTGCACTTACACACACCTAAATACAGCGTAGTCCTTGCCCTTGCTGCCTGTGTCACAGTGAATGCATTTCAGGCCTATATGGTAGACTCTGTGTTCTATATTGCACCTGTGCCCAGCATGTGCTATTGTTCTCAGCCAGACACAGCTTCCCAGACAGCGAGATGAATACTCACTCTGTGACAGGAGGCTCAAAGCAAGACAAACCATACCACGAGACATTCACTACTTTGTATTAACATATCCTGGAAAACATCAGAAATCATATAATCTAGGCACACCATGTTCAGTTCTTTTTCAGATTCACAATAGAACTGGGTTCCTAGACATGAGATCTGTAAGGCTTCATATCTTGATTGTCAATATTACTCATTTTTCTGCTGTTAGAAGGAAATAGAGGAAAAAACCCTGAAAAAAAACCTTCAAGAGTTCAGGTGATTGAACTGAGTGTCATCTCACTGTGCTAATTCCCCAGCCACATTTTCAATTATCTTTGGACACAAGGCCTCATACAGTCTACACTATTCAGATTGTGTTTGAACTTTCAGTCCTCAATCCTGAGCCATAATAGTTCTGCCACATTCTTCTTCCTGATCATCATGGCTAACGATCCATGTAATGAGGTGTTTCTTTTTTTTCTTACTGATAATTTTCCATAGTTGTCTTGAAATGATAGGTTAGCAGCAATGGCTTAAAGTTTAATGAGACACTGACTGTGTACTCTGATGGGATCTCTCTACATATGATGACAATGGCCTCTAAATCTAAAGTGTGATGCCATCTATGGGAACCCTAAATTCCTCAAATGCACCACTGAAGATTAGGTAAAACACCTGGAGATATGGTGGAGTGGTAAATAGAAGAAAACAGCCATCTGAGATTTAAGGCCCACACTCTGGAATACAGTAATAATGGGAAGAGAAGGAGAAAAGTGGGTCCTCAAGAGTCAGTAAGGATCTGAAGTGAGAAGTGGAGACTGTGGAAAGGGAAAAGACAGAGACAACAATACCTGAAGTGTTGCAGGCTGAAAATCTTGGGTCTCAGTCTTGCAGCCAGAAACCAGAAGCAGACTGAATTTCAGTGGACCAAAAGGCACAGGCTTATAGGGCTTATCCACCGCCCTGCTGTAATTCTACTACTAGCTTGCTTCAATCAGATAATATGGATCTGGGCTCTGTCTGCTCCTTCTGTCTACTAGTAACAGCAGAGACATGAAGTGAAATTGACTTTTTTATTTCTTATTTTCTTCTTTCTTTTCTTTTTTCTCCTTTTCTTGATTGTGTATTCTTATTTTTATGTGAATGTGAACATTGTTTCTAGATTTTTATTGCCATTTTATTCAGTCCTTGCTTCTGTCTCTCCCTTGATCCTTTCCCTCTCGTTGTTTTCTTCATTACTCTCCCAAAGGTTGTGTAATCTTCCTTTATCCTCCACTCTTGCTTCTAACCCCCTCCTCTTCTTTTATTTCTATATTTTCCCATATCCCCTTTATTTTTTTAATTTTATTTAAAAAGAAAACAAAACAAAACAAAACAAACAAAATATAAAAAATGGTAGCAACAATGCAAAATTCCAAGGAAAAAAAAAAGAAACAAAAAATACTGAGAAGTCATTACTTGATCACTTACATACTGTCATCTTTGAAACAGTTGTTCAAGTTACAAAGTTAAAACATACAAAGTACAAATTCAAGCAATAAGACTGTCAACAGTTCTGCTCCATGATCTAACAAAAAACAGTAATATGGTCATTCATCGTACACACTTAAACATACATGCAATTATATCCTTTAGAGCATTTTCTTTTCCTCTCTTTTTTACAGTAGCAATATACAAATGGCAAATAAATATATGAAGAAATGTTCACCATCATTGGTCATTCGAGAAATTCAAATTAAAACAACATTGAGATTTCTTTTTTTTTAGGCAACACAGTACTTTACATTAAAACAACCAGACATTAACAGTAGCTATCACAATATCTCTTTCTCTGCTATAAGCCACATGTAAAGATGCCACAATGTTTTCTATAAACTGAAATAGAATTTTGCTAGGCATTCATTACTCTATTTTTATATTTAAGGTCGAATGCCAGAATTTTCAGTCTACCTGTGGACTCTACAGTGTGGAACACTGTAGAGACTTAATACTCGGGAAATCTGGGTTGATATTCCTGTGGCGATGCCTCCTACCACAGCCACCAGCTTGTCCCTCTTCTCAGGCCTGCAGTTGTAATTAGGAACTGGAGGACTTTCTCCTGAAAGCTGAGACAGAGAACACCCCACGGCCTTCATCTCAGTGTAATCAACGTTGAAGAGGTAGAATCCCAGGGACATATTGAACACCAAATTCAAGTTCTTATTGATCTCATCCATAGCAAAAACCATGGCCAGCAGATGCTGATAATTCTTAGTAAGTTGTCTAAAATACAATGATGAAAGACAGTTCTCTAAACTTTTACTTCCAAAAACAATAATAGTCTTGTAATAAATCCTCACAGTTTTTTAGGAAATAAAGTCAGCATATTCCATCAAAAACCTGAAGATTTATTGTGGCTACAAAGTCAAGGTTTCAATCAGTTTCACTGTGAAATATACACTTTGGAGACAACTTGAAACTGTCCCCATTAGTGAAATAAATAAGGACCATATTTATAAATATCACATTGTGTCTCTATTGTAAAAAGAAATAATAACTGTAGGAGTAATAAAACACAACATGTGTAATTGCTACCCTATCCCCTTTTAAATTTTGTTTCCTGAGAATAAAATTGGAACTTTGAGTGGGTAGTTACCCTATACAATTTTGTGTTTTGTTTAATATTCTGCTACAGAAATGCAAATCTTGTTCCTATGGTTAAAAGTGGCAACTTAATAGTTACCTGAGTTTAACATTTTCTAGACTGTGTTTGATGTTTTATTACCAGTTGTACTATTTAAATAGAGGTATCAATGAAGTAGTCATTTCCTAACAGTGCCCAGTACTAGCTATAAAGATATCGACCATGAGCAAATTGCAAGCATGAATGCAGGAGTTAAACTAATCAAAAACCACAGAAAATGAGACCAAATGAGAGTTAGATGCAACCACAGACTTCTAGTTCACCAAAGGCAAGCTCAGGGTTCAATGATGTGAGACAATTGGAAAGCCATCCACCCGGACTCTCTGGAGTGGTAACAGTGGATTTAACAATGCAAATAAATTAGACTCTAGAAAAATATCAAATCAGAAATAATTTCTGAGATATTCATTGAGATGATGTCCATAATGAAAAACATTGTTAGTGAATCTAGCATAGATACAGGTTAAAACAAATTTCAGAACTTAAGAAAATGATGCAAACCATGAACACTCAACATAGCAAATAAATGTTACCAATGAAACAGATATCCAGGAGATTAAAAATTCTATTGGAAATAAAAAAGAAAGAAATTGTTCAAAAAGAAAAAACAACTGGGATGGGCAAATAGAGAAAAGGTAGAAGGGAAAAGATTATATGTATATGGATACACATATACATGTGTTTATGTATATATAAACAAGATAGATAGCTGTAGTAATAATCTCTTTAATTTCATGAAAATGAACAGCTTGGGCTTTCATTGTTTGATGGTTTGATCATTTTTTATGCCTAAATCTTTTAACCTGGACAACTACTTCTAAGATAACAATATACAATATATTAACTAGTGTTAATTTACTATTTTTTAAAATTCTTTATCATTTCTTTTTCATGGTTTGTTTTTAAAATAAAAAAATTGCAGAAAATTTAAAAAATTCCATCGAAAGTACACACAGCAGAAGGAGCTAGTTGAGAACAGAGTATCAGATATAAAAGAAAAGATTGTGGTTAAGAATGATGAAAAGAAAGATTTCCTAAAAATAGCTAGAGACCATGAATAAATGATCTAAAAACTGCTTGATGGTTCAAAGAAGAATAACATAAGAATGATTGGAAATCATATAGCGAATAGCATTCTGAAATCTATTCACAGAAGTAATGGAGTAATGGCAGAAAACTTCCCTAGTATGGGTAAAGAATTTGACATACAAAGAAGAGAGATATATAGAACTCCAAATAATCATGATAAAATAAAACCTACACTAGTGCATATAACAACCATAATTCCAGAAACTTATCACAATAACAGAATATTAAAAACTGTTAGATGAAAGAAGTCATATCAGAATCATGGCAAACTTCTCAACACCAACACTGAAGAGATTTAAGAGTTAAGTATTTCAAGTGCTTCCCCAAAAATACCAAAATAAAACCCCCAAAAATCTCCAACCTACCCTGACATACCCTCAAAACTTTCTTTCAAATTTCATGGAGAAATAAGATACTTTCATTACACAAAATATCTGGAGAATTTCAAACCTCAAAACCAGCAATCTAAAATACAGTAAAAGAAATTCTAGGAAGAAAAAGAACACAAAAACTGCATAAATCACAACAAAATGAATGCACCAGGAAGGGAAATTTATAAAATAGAAGAAAAAAAGAACTGGAACCAACAACTAGAAAGTAACTTGCAAAGATAAGTCAGTATATAGCAGTAATAATCATCAATGTAAATGGTCTCAATTCACCAATTAAAGGAAACAAATTTGCAAAATGGATCAAGAAACAAGATCTAACAATATGTTTAATTACACACATTTAATTCAAAAAGAAACTTAAAGACTGAAAGTCAAAGAATGGAAAAAATTACTCTGTGCATCAAGACCGCAGAAAAAAATCAGGGATAGCTATTCTATTTGCAAAATAAGTAGATTTGAAGCAAAGACAGATCAAAAAAGACAGACAAAGTCACTACTTGTTAGTCAAGGGATCAATATAAGAGCAAGAGATCACAATCATAAATATATGTACCAAATACTGACACACTAAACTATATGCAAAAACACAATAGGATAGGGAGAATCAGACAAGCACTGGTACAATGGTAATGGGGTAATGGGAGTCTTCATTAACTTACTGTTGCAAATAGAAAGATCAATTAGAAAAAATTAACAAAAAATATTAGAACTCAACAAACAATTCACTTAATAGATGTCTATAGAATGTTCTGATCCAAAACAAAAGAATAAGCATTATTCTCAACTGCACGTGGAATGTTCTCTAAAATAGACCACATACTAGCTCACAACACACACTTAAATAAATTCAAAGGAACTGTAATTATCCCATGCATATTATCAGACCATAGTACAGTAAAATTGGAAATTAATGGCAAAAGAAACTATAAAATCTTCATAAACATGAAAATTGAATAACACACCCTGAGCAACCAATGGAACACAGATGAAATTAGAGAAAAATTAGACAGTATTACAATTAAATGATAATGCCAGTACAGCATACCTGAACTTACAGGGTGCAATGAAAGCAGTTCTACTGGATAAATATATAGCAATGAATTCCCATATCAGAATGCATTCAAATAAATAGCCTAATGTTGAACCTCAAGCTTCTAGAAAAAGAAAAGTAAGTCAAGGCCAAAGCTTATATGAGGGAGAAAATTATAAAAATCAGAATGGAAATTAGTGCAATTGCAAATAAGAATACAAATAATCAATGAACAAGAGTTGATTATTTAAAAGATTAAATGAAATTGACAATCCCTTAAGCTATATCATCAAAAAAATCAAAGATGCAAAATATACACAATTAGGCATGAAATGGATGAAATCACAAAAGAAACTTTAGAAATTAAGAAGATCAACAATGAGTACACTGAGAAACTTTTGTTATGGAAAATATACAAGAAAACTTGGAAAAAAATAGAAGAAATGAAGAGTTTCCTAAACCTATGGATTACCAAAGCTAAATCAAAGATGTATAAAAAATTTACATAATGAACTACCAATGAAATTAAGAAAGGAGATGAAAGAAGATATTAGAAAACAAAGATAAACCTTGTTCTAAAATAGGAAAACCCAATATAGTGAAAATTACTATAGTTCCAAAATTATGTACAGATGTAGTGCAATTCCAACAAAATTATCAATTGCATCTCTCACAGAATTAAAGAAAGAAAATCTAAAATTTATTTGAAACCAGAAGACACGTAGCATAGCAAAAATAATTCTGGGCAACTAAGATAAGGCAGCATGCATCAAAATTCTTAAGCTGAAATTATACTACAATGTTACCATGATTAAAAAAAAAACATCATGGTACTGGCAGCAAAGCTTACCTGAAGATCAATAGAAATGCGTAGAAGATACAGAAACAACTTCAAAACCACTCTTCCACCTTATATTTGAAAAAGGGGCCAAACACATTCATTGAAAGATAGTGCCATTAATAAATGCTTCATAAAAATTAGCATTCCACATGTGGAGGGTAAAAACTAGATCCATATCTCTCACCGTCTACTAAATCAAAATGGATGTGAATGAAACATCTAAAATTGAAACAAAAAAAAAAAACTAAACCAGCTTCAGGAGAACAGTCAGAATTCTTGGAGAAATAAGTATGGCAAGTTTTTATGAACAAAACCCTAATCACACAATAAATATAAAGAATCAACAACTGAGATTTCATCTTATTAAAAAGCTTTTCTGCAGAAAAAGAAGCCACAACAAGGGTAAAGAGACAACCTACAGATTGGGAAAAGATTTTGCCAGTTCTTCCTCAGAGAAAAAACATATAGAATATATTACCAACTCAAAAATAAAATGTCAACCCCCCAAAACTGAAGGGCATAATGCAAAAATAGGCATATGAAATGAATAGACATTTCTCAGATAAAGAAATATAAATATCAAATATATATATATATATATATATTTCAACATCACTGCTCATTTAAGAGATGCAAATTCGAACAGTGAGATTCCCTCTCACTCCAGAAAGAATGTGTCTTATTAAACCAACAAATAACAAATGCTGACACGATTTTGGAAAAGAATTGTGGAAAAGAGGAATTTCTCCACTATTGTTGGGACTGTAGACTCCTATTGTGGAAATCTGTGTGTAGATTCCTCAAAAAACTAAAACCAGTGTTTCCATTTGATTCATCTAGTCCTCTTTTTGGTATCTCCCTGAAAGAATTAAAAGCATTATACCACTATGATATGTGCATACCCATATTTACAGTGGCACAAATTGCAATAAATAAACCTTAGAAATAGAAAATGTGTTTGTAATACAATGGAGTACTGTTTTCCCATAAAAATTATAAACCTGAGAAATTTCTATGTAAATGGATACAC
Organism: Dolichotis patagonum; assembly: GCA_004027295.1. Lineage (NCBI taxonomy): Eukaryota > Metazoa > Chordata > Mammalia > Rodentia > Caviidae > Dolichotis > Dolichotis patagonum. The sequence continues at coordinate 6,658 of PVJX010024212.1, read as the reverse complement.
ATTGAGCCCATACTCTTAAGTGAAATAAGTTGAACACACAAGTTTAAATATTACGTTGTTTTTCTGTTGTTAAAAAAAAACACTAAAAGGATGAATAAGGCCCAAAATACACAAGAGATATTGTGGAACTGAAATATTCAAATTGGAAGGGGAACAATGGCAGGGTAAGTGAGAAAGGAAGAAAGGGAAGATAAAAAAGAGAACAGAAAGAAAAAAGGGAGGGAAGCCATTGTAAATAATGAGGGAGTTGCAGCACATTCAAAGAATCATCAGCAGAGGCCAGAATATGGCAAATAAAGTTTGAAGGAGCTTTAAGTAAATTTAGTCCATTTACTAATTATTGAATTAAAAAAAAATAAAGATAAAAGACACCCTACCCTGTCTCTGACCAGAATTCTCAGGTCCATGCGAACTTTACTGTTGAGAATACAAGATCACATCATTTGTATTGATTTATCTCATATACACTAAGTTCTGGAGGACAGACTTCATCAATACAGATATTCATTTCCAAGCTGGTGCTACTTCACACCTTCCACAACCTGCTCTAAAGTCTGACACCATGAAGATTTTGGGAAGGTTGTATAACTTTAATACCATGGTCACGCATGCCTCCAACTTTTCATTTCAATAAACTGGACCCCTTTGTCTGAAGCAATGTGGAGCAGGATCGCATTTAAATGGATAAAATGCTTTATAAGACTTTTCCAGATATCAATATAATGGTGTTGGTTGAGATTTTGCAGTCAATAAATGGAAACATACACTAAAATAATTGCTAAATCTGTTAAGATGAATCCTCTACCTGTAGTGAAAGATTGATTGCAATGCTGTTTTCTGGTCAACTTATTTCTGTTTCCTGACAAGATGGAGTTTGAGGTCTGTGATGACCTTTCAGAATCATCCTAAAGAGAAGCAAAGATACTATGCCTGATGCTGCTTCTTTGATTAGGCATTAGTTAGGACCTTCCAGGAAAGGGAATGACTTTAAATAAGCAAATTTTGTGCAGGCGCTGCTAATTCAGATAGACCAATTCAATGAAAAATGTCATTTGTCATCACATGAAACATTACAGAAAGAATGCTTAGTCAAGAAGGAGGTGAACTGAACTATACCTTTGAAAATACAAATATCGAATTTAAATTAAAACTAGGTGGCTTCTTTACAAAAAATATAGACTAAAGGAACAATGAATTTTAAAATATGTCAATCAAAATTTATTATGAAAAACCAAACGATAAATATTATATATAAACAAACCATTAAAATCTCTGATACCTTTGAAAAATAAATACTCTGACTTTCATAATATTGCAGTTATAGTAATAGAGGAGAAACATGGTGTAACTGAAAAACATTTACAAAAATATTGGCTAACAATTTTCCTAGTTTGTCAAGAGGCCTAGGTGATGAACGTGCAATAGTGGCATCCAACAGAGAATTTATTAAATCAACTACATAGAAAAACCACATCACAAGTAAAGTGAAACTCAAAGAAAAACGTTATGAATTAGAAAAAGAACAGAGTCCTTATGGAGAAACAATAATTCAAATGACAATTAATTTCTCAATGGAAATCATGGAACCCAGAAAGATGGACCATTTCCCAAGTGTTACCAAAACTGTAAAGTGAGAATCCTATATTGAGAAAAACTATATTTCTTCAATGAAAATTTTAAGAAGATGCTCTCAACCTAAGGGATGAAAATTAACTTGCATTTACCAGACATATCAGAAAAATGCTGATTGTAGTTTTTCAAGGGAAAGGAAATGTAGAGCATGAGCAGTGAAGGAAGAGGAACACAATGGTTGCACCATCAGAGAATAAAAAGACTGTCCTTCCCCAAGTGAGTCTTAAAAATGAGGTTTGGTTGTTGGAGAAAAAGATGTAAAAATCTACACTGTATTTCTGAGTCTACAAAAAGTTGTTTTGCAACACTTCTATAATGATAGACAGACAGACAGACAGACAGACAGACAGACAGACGTACACAGACAGAGACAGAGACAGAGTGTCTTCAGGGAGAAGTTTATAAGTTAAATGAGAAGTGTGCAGATGTCAAGTCCAATTCTTAGTTGTTGGAGCAGCTACCAAAATGTTTGCATTTGTACAAAGAAATATATTTTAAAACACAATAAACAAAGCACATAGATTTCTTTTTTTTAATTTGAAAGAGAATAAAACAAAAGGGGGCAGTACAGAGCAGATCAGAACAGGACAGCATAGGCAACACAGTACTTTACATTAAGTCAACTGGACATCAACAGTAGCTAACACCATATCTCTTATTCTGCTATAGTTGAGCATAGTTTCAAATACAATAATATCAAACATAACACAATAGCATAAAGCCATGCATAGAGTGAAAGAATTATAGGGCTTTCTGAACCGAATAAGAGAAAATGATCAATGGGTACTATAATATCTCATTTTTGATAAAAAAGAAAAAAAATTTGTTTGAGCTATCACACATATTCAAATTCCAATAAGACACAATGTGATAGAACCAATGGTAGTAGAACAAAAAGAAAGCATGGTAGGACTTCTAAGAAGGATGATATTAAATCAGCAATAGCTGTCATAATGTTTTGTTTTCTTCAAAACTGCTATTCATATCATCAAGTATGATACAGTCAAACAAAATAGGATAAAACCATTCCAACTGATGATTGAAAACTTTGAAAGACTTCGAAGCTGTGAGATGGGGACTCATGCTTACCATAAAGTCTTATATACTCTTATCAAATCTCATATTAGGGAGATTATATAGTATTTACCCTTGTGAGTTTGCTTTATTTCACTTAAGAGAATGGTCTCAAGTCGTGTCCATTTATTTATAAATACCTCGATGTGATCATTCTTTATAGCTGAGTAGTACTCCATTTAACATACCTCATGGATCTAGAGAAAGCACATAGATTTCTAAAAAATTTCAAATAGCAGCAGAGCTGTAACATGAGGAACACAATAATGGAAAATAGAATTGTTATAATACAGTAAAAAGACAGACAAAAGCTTCATGTATCAATAATAACATTGACTGTATATGACCTGTATTAGTCATTGCTTACTAGAGAAACACATACAAGATATATAATAAATAACAATTTACAAAATTGGCCTGCAATGACCCCCCATAGGGAGTGGAAAAATTGTGTCTACAAATGGTATTTTGAATGATCAAGTCAAGGGCCTGAAGCTCATTGTAGTATCCCATGTAAGTCCATATTAGGAGACCAAAAGGTCTGCACCAAAGGCTTAAGGGTCTATGTTGGAGGCTAAAGTGGCTACAGAAGAAACCAGGAGACAATGCTCAATGTGAAAGTGAAAAGTAGAGCTCCTCCAAAGAAAATAGAAGCAATCCTTCTTTCTTCATTTCCCTTTTTATACCATCCTGGGAAATAGTCCTCCCTAGAGTGGGTCTTCCACACCCAAAACTATGCTAAACCAATTAAAGTGGGCATTTCTTTCTGTGGTTGGCACAATCAATCATCTATCATATGACTTAAATGCATCAATTTAAAAAATGAAATAGATGACATGCACTTCTCCCAAATTACCTAAATATATGTGCTCTCTACAAGAAAATTCTAAAAATATTACAGTTTCAAGAAAGTGAAATAATTGAGAATCATATACAAATGCTAATCAAAGAAAAATTCCCAGAGACATTGCGTAATAAAAAAAGACAAATCATATAAGACATTGACCGTAAATGCAAAAGATCCAAATAAAATGTGCAAATAAGAACTCTGAACTCAAAGTAAATAGATCACCTCAATTGTCTCATGAATATCAAACAGAATTTTAATCAGCATACTTCCAAAAAAGGATGATATAGTCACAAGCTAACATAGCGAATGACTATGCATATAATTTGATGAATTCATAGTATTGAACATTCTTAAGCCAAAAATTAGGTGTGCACAATCAATTACTTTTGTGAAATCGTGATTCCTCTTCTTGCAAAATATAATAAAGATGGTAAAGAAACAAAGACTAGGAAGTAGAAGATGACCTGATAAAATTCAACATCTATCCATGATCTCTCAACAGGCTAAGAATAAGGGAACTTTTTCAACTTAATGAAGTGTATCTCAGAAAATCTATAGTTACAATTCTACTTGACAATGGACAAACCAAATGTTTCACGGCAAGTCTGGAAGAAGAAAACAGTGTACACTCTTTCTTCATTTATTCATGATAGTTATTAAAAGGCTACCCAGCACTACAAAACAAGTAAAAGGAAATAAAATTCATATAGGTAATAGATACATAATAAGTAAGAAACTGCCTCTCTTTTTTCCATATGCCATGGTGGTTTAACAAGAATTCCCACACATATATAAAACTTGGAATTAATAATTTTTTGGAAAATCTCAACATACAAGATCAATATTACGACCACTATGGGAAATGATATGGTGATTTCTCAAAATATCAAAAGCAAAACTATTTGTCTGACAAGCATGAGATCCTAAGTTTGATTCCTGGGAATAAATATATAAATAAATACATACATACATACATACATACATACATACATACATACAACACTACCAAGTGATTCAGGAGTCTCTGTTGGTCACTATTCAAAAGTACTAAGCATGAGGTCTTGAGAATTATTTGCACACTTGTGTTTATACAAGCACTTATATGTGGAACTAATAACTAATATGTGGAAGCAAACAAAGTGCACATAGACAAAAAAATAATCAGTGTGCTTTATATGTGGTAAACAACACTGTACTTACATAATAGAAAGACATTTCTGTATGTGTTATTAAGTGAGTGAAGCTTGAAAACAGGAGCTTAAAAGTAGTGTTAAGATGATGTGTTTTTATCAATCTACTGTATCTACATATGTAAGCATTTTAAATATAAAACAAAATTTAAAATATAATCACTTCCCATTATGTAACTGAATACTTAAATATTAGGCATAAGATTATGAATGTATCATTCTATATATTAATTTTGTATATAACTGTAAAATGTATGATATAAAAGAATAAATATACAGAAATATTGAACTCTAGTACACAAAAATATGTAAATTACAAACAATTTTTAGCAAAAATCTTCAGATATTCTTTGTAGACTATGGATAATTTTTAAGCATATTTATGCAAATAAAAAGAAAAAAATATCTAAAATATTGAGGTAGAGTAAGGCCAGATGAGTCCACATATCCCATAAAGACATTATCTTTCAGTAGCAATGAAGACTATATGTATTAAGTGAAGGGAGTGATACATACATTGATAAAACAGAATAGTGACCTGAGAAATAATGTCACAAGAATATATACAATTTATTTTTTACAAAGCAGTCATGCAATTCAATGGAGAAAAGATTGCCTTTTCAATGAAAGAATCATTTAACTCTAAGAAAAAAGCAAAAATAGAAGCAATCTTTAAATTTAAACCCTACACAATATAAACTCAAAATGTATTATGAGTGTATTTAATTAAATATTAATAATGTGTTTAATTAAAATATTAAGCCAAAAAACTTTTAAATAACCAAAGGGGAAAATCTGTACAAAGGAACAGAGTTGTACTTGAAAGAAAAATCGCATATCACAAAAGCAAAGTAAGTGAATTGCAATACCTCATGATTAATAGCTCTTCAAAGGAAAGACAAGTGGCAGACTGAGAGAAAACACTGCAAAACAGCTATCAAAACAATATCTACAGTATGATTTAATTATCAAAAATTATCAGTAAAAAACAATGACAACAAATCCATCCAGAAAATTATCAAAAGGCTTCAGGGGATACCACATCAGAGTAGACAGACAGAAGGCCATTTATCACCAGTCTCACATGCAAACCACTTGTTGTATGACTGGAATCTTAGTTTTAACTGAAGACCAAAGTCTTGAGTTATGACTTAAATCACGACTGCTGGAATAGTTGTAAACAAAGACTCATGATGCCAGAAAAGCATTTGCAAGCACACACAAATGTCAATTTGACCCCAAATGCTCACGTTTGTGGATGTTCAGTCAGCACTTTACATAATCACTATGAATACTACTCTCAATATTGCCCCAAAAAGCTAGAAAAGAAGCTAAGGAAAGAAGGGAAGGTGCATAAAGCTATCACAATTGAAAAGAATAGTGTTAAATAAAAGACAGAAACATACAATTTTAGATCACTTTTTAGTTCTGAAATGTTTCAGAACTAGTGAACTAGAAGCAGGTCCTAGTGGACCTCAGATTCTCCCAAAGACAGAAAGGACACCAAACAGCCAAATTCCCAATGTTCTTATGAAAGTGGACTCTCCTTTCACACAAACCACCTTCTATATCATCCTCCCTTCTTGAAGGTCAAACATGTCAACTTGAATGGTGAGTGCAGTATGAAATTATTCATTCTGGTAAACTCAGAATAGTTTATAATTTTTGTGAAAACACTAGGAAAATTAATGAAGTTTTTGGTAAATTGTGGACATTTTACAGCACTATTTATTATGAAAATATTACTTAAGGGGTGCTTTGGGAGATTTTGAGCACATTATGAGTATTTTCATTTTTTCTTATAGGAAAAATAGTCTTGACTTAAAACCAACTTGAGTTTTTAAGTCAAGGGCCCACTGAAGTGTATAAACTGGTGTTCATTAGAATTAGTCATTAAATACAATTTAAAACC
>PVJX010024211.1:0-28344 GCA_004027295.1 Dolichotis patagonum | reverse complement strand
CCTTGCAGGCCCCCTAAAGTCTGCCATACTTATATGCTATTTCTTTCTGATGAATTGACCATTCCATTTCCAAAGTTCTGAAGTGGCCAACAGACCACAGAAAGAATTCTCTTTAGGCTCCTGTTTGAAACTAGCAGCTACAGCAATCTGCTGGCCTTGCTTCAGGGCCACTAATGTTCCCTTTCAAACCTTTTATAATTTTGGGTTTCACATTTAGGTCTATGAGTCATTTTGGTTTAATTTTGTTGGTGGGGGGAATTATTCATCAAAAGTTCCATGCTGCATGTGGATATTCAATTACTTCAGCACTATTTTCTGAAAAGAGTTCTATTTCTCTATTGAATTGCCTCTGCCATTTTGAAAAAAAAAATCATCCAGGTTTCAGGATTATTTCTGGGCTTCGTCCTAATTACTGGACTACCTCCCTGATCTCTATGAGTATTCTTTCTCCACTACTTACTGTTATGTGTAGAAATCCTATAATGTAAAAACAATCAACTTTGTTTTCTTTCAAAGTCATTGAGAATATTCTAGTTACATTCTCATAAAATCTTTGGATCAACTTGCCAACTTGAACAAAAAGCCAATAAGTTATTGTTTCGGATTTCTTTAAATCCATAGATCAATTTATTGTGATTTGACATCTAAGTGATGGTGAGTCTCCATGCGCATATAATAGATCTCACATTTTGATTTCCTTTGATTTTCTTCACCTGTATTTGTGTACTTTCTGAACAATGCAGCGCATAGTCCTAAAGCACATCTGCCCTTGACATTTTTCCCTGATGTTTTCTACTATGATTATGATTTAATCTTATGTTTTATTGACTTACTTAAGCCATGTATTTTGTCTGGATTCAGGCTGTGCTGTTTCTCATGCTGGGTCATTTACTGAATGTTTGAATATATGTTGATTTCTTGCTATATAATTGTACTACATAATTCCAGATAATATTTGTCTTTTTTTAAGGCATCTCTTGTCGTAGGTATTCTTGCTCTCTTGAATTTTTTTCTTCAAGATTTTCTTTATAAATTTATCTAATGTTTGTCAGTATTGTTTGTCCTTTAAAAATACTTTGTTTTATTAATTTTTTCTTTCATATTTTATTATCTAGTAGTTTATTTATCACTCTAATAATCTTTATTACTTCCTTCTTTCTACTGCTGACTGATTTTTCCCTAAATTTTGGTATGAACTTTGATTATGTATATGAGTTATTTTTTGCCACATATTTTTATCTCAATAAACTTTCCTCTTCATGCTTTTTTCTTTTATATTACTCTGTGTTCATGTTTCCTATAGTGTAAACAAAAAAAAATCAGAAGCTCAATAACAGGAAAAAAGAAAGAGATAAGAAAAAGAGGACATGATTAAAGTATGTCAATAAACTTTTTGAAACAAAACAAGCAATGGCCAATGAGTATGTAAAAAGGTACTCAATATCACTAATTGTCAAAGAAATAAAAATCAAAAGCAAGGGAAATAACACTTTGGATCTATTGAAATGTGTATTATCAAATAGACAAAAATAATAAATGATGAGAATTACAGAAAGAAGCCCTTTTACATGGTCATAGGAAATCTAAATTTGAACAGTTATCATGGAAGACAGTACAGAGGGTCCTCCCAAAAAAACTAGAATAACTACCACCTCAAGCACCAAACCACTTTTGGGTATTTATGAAGAAGAAATAAAAATGAATCTCAAAGAGACCTTTACCTCCAATCTCATTGCAGCATTTCTTACAGTAATCAACAAAAACCCCAAAGTGTCTGTCACTTAATTAATGGATAAAATATGACAAATGCAATATATAATTATAAATCCATTATTATATATAATGCATGTGTTGTATATAGACATATGAATTCTAATAATTTTCTAATGCCTATGTTGTAAAGTATAATGCAGACAAAATCAAATATTATTTTGTATTAAATAAAAATGATATATCATCTTTTAAGACAAAATAAGTGAATCTAGAGAGTATTATAATAACTTACACAAGTCAAAGACATAACAATGAATGATTCCTTATCACACATATGGATTATAACTAGTCTAAGTTACAGAAGCAAAAAAAAGGTGTTTGTCAGGTTTTCAATAACAAGGAAAAAGGCAAAGGCTTCAATTAGCCTCAGAACTTTCTAATTTTTAAACTATACAATGTTTGTATACACAAGAAAAGTAATTTTTGCATTTTAATATATGGTAAGGTATATATACTGAATATGATTATATTTTTCACATGAAATTTGCTCAAATGACTTTATTGGATACTTGAAATTTGTTAAAATGATGAAACAATTCATTTAACCACAAATATGAGTGACAGAAGACAATGTTTATTATCAGAGACAATGGTTGTGTTAATTATTCTAATTGTTGTAATAATTTGACAGTGAATATGGTCATCAAGTGGTATGTCATAAGCAAGTGTGACTTCTATTTTTCAATTATATATCAATAAGGTCAAATAAAAATTAAAAATGGAAAAAGAAATGAATGTTGCTATTTAAATATGATCATTTTTCAATGAAGTTTAACATTTCTTTGTAGTTGTTTTTACCTGCAGAATATATCACAATAGAGACTGACCAATTGATTAGTATGTCTCAAACTCAGATTGATTAATTAATTTGTAAATAATTTGAAAAATTAAGCTATATTTTTGTTAACAACTTTTAGTTGAATTCCTTAATATTGGATATGTGTTTCCTATGATTAAAGTCATGTAAGATGTATAGTAATGTATGTTATAGCCCCATGAATTGTCTACTTTAGTGAATATTTCAGGAACATTTACAGATAGGTAACATAATCTTACACCTATATTTTCCTTTTTCCTATTCAAATTTACATTTTTATGATTGCCCTCTTTGAAACTATGTGATATATAAGATTTGTTTTCTAGGAGCAAATCAGGCTTTATGTGAATTTGACATACATTCTTCTTATTCACAAAAATTTGATGCTATTTTATCCTTTTCACATTTTTTTCTTTTCCATTCCTTTCTTTCTGCTCTTTAGTTCCACTCTCTTTTTGAACAATTTCTTGACATTTGAGCATATCTGATGTACAATTTGGTTCTGCTTTACACTTCATTTCTTACACAAATGAAAAAATGAATATTTACATGTGTGTGTTTGATTTATTTCACCTAAGAGTATGGTCTCAAGATTCATCCATGAAAGGTCGAGAACGTAGCTCAGCAGCACAGTGCCTCTCTGGCAAGCACAAGGTCCCAATAGAAAAAAATTCATTCATTTCATAAAACTGTCTTAAGTTTATCCTTTTTCATGACCAATCAATTATGATTTAGGAGAGTATGTTTTCTATGTATTTCCTTACTGGCAAGATGTGGAGATTGGTCCTTGAGCTGTTCAATTATGATATTTCCCCAAAGAGTATGTTACTACAAACATTATCCCTGTGGCATGTAACATACTCTCCAGCAGAGCCTACCCTCAGCATTATAACCTGGGTCCCAAAGAGTTTAATTAAGGAAACTCAGCCTTTACTTTGGTTCCAATACAGGCAAAGTGCCCATAGACCTCTGCCCTTTTCTCACAGAGACTGTGTATGCCAGTATTCCTGTGACTGTTTTCTTAGGAATTACAATGATAAACACAAAGCATGGAAGGATGGGGACTAAATAATTCTCCATCCATTAGTCAACATTATATTTAAGCATGCTTTATGTAGGCAGGCCAGTATATATGACTGACAATTGAAATATTTTAGGGGCTCTTTCCTTATTTCACTGAGTGAAGAAAACAGAAATTGCAATATGCATCTTAATGATTCATGATTCTTTATTCCACAAAATTTAGGATTATTAACCATAAAAGTGCTTTGTTAATATTTATTTGTTGTAAAGGCAGATTTTTTCAATGGTATAGATTTGGGATTTCTTTGTTTACAATCAAGATTTAGATTTCTTGATATTATAAGTCATTCTTGATATTAACTTTTAAAAGTGAGAAAAATTAAAATAGTAATGTTTTTTTGGAAAATTTGGTGAATCAGTCTTCCTGAAAGCATGGGGAAAATTGGAGTGGGAACATGTCAAGGTGCAGTGGTGGTGCATTTATGATTCTACTCTCTGTATTCCTTGAGATGCTATAAAAGCACAAAGCTGTTAACATTCAGGACCAAGGAGACAGCACTGAAATCTACAATTGGAGAGGAGGACTGTTCCCTAATGTTGGTAACACAGAAGGAGTATTGATTTGTAAGATTGAGAATTAGGCTTTGCATTATGTAAGTACAATACTTGGGTGATATAAAAACTCACAAATTTATAAAAACTATGTCATACTGATAGTGAATTATATCAGAATGTGCTTTGTGATAGCTAAAATATATGCACCTTGGTTCCAAAATCTAACGATCTTCTTAGATATTTAGATATTATAAAAATACCTGGAGAATAATTTTTATCTAAGATTCTAAAGTAGGATTTATGTTATATATGCACATAATTTTGCCTACTGTAACATCAGTGTTCTTATAAACTAATTAGTATGTAGTTACTTAAAAGATTTTTAGTGTGCAGGTGTTTGTTATCCAGATAGAATCACCAGAGCTTCCTGCTAAGCATTGTTTAGATTGTTAAAAATTAAGTGGTGCAACACCTGCAGAAGTCACTTTAGAAACTTTAGACTTTAGTCACATCAGTGACTTTAGAGAATCTGATGCTTGAGTAACTTTTTATTTTTGTAAATCATAATGGTGGATCAGATCAGAAGCCAACTCCAGCTGAGCACTGGACTTAATACGTAGAAGTATATTATGCAAGAAGTTCAGATTATTGAGTGGGAAAAAAAGATTGCAATGTAGTGTCAAATAATAGATTGTTTTAACATGCAGACATACTAGATATATGTGCTGCCAGAATGGTGTGGATGAAGGAGGAAAATTGTCAGTATAGGAAATGGAAGGGAAAATTGGAGGATCTGTGTTTTTAAGAGTTGTAAAGAGGATGAAATCTTCCTCATTACCACAGACAAGGCACACAGCTAGAAAGGCAAATAATCCTGTTGATGAAAGGAAGCAGAGAAAAATTTATGAAGTCAGACTGAAGTGATAATTACCAGAGGCTGAGAGAACATGTGGCATTACTAGGATGATTTTAAGAGGAAACTGGGCTAGTGAATGTTGATCCTGTTTACAGTGATGTTTTCTTTGTTTGCATTAAATTTTCCTCTCTCTTCTCTGTCAGTGACTGCTTTGCTCTCTCTCCTTCCTCTCTCCCTCTTTTCCCCTTCTCCATGCTTCCTCTACCCCTCTCATGCCCACCCCTCACTTCACCTCTCCCTTCCCTTTCCTTTCTCTCTTTTTCATTCTTCTTCCCTCCCTCCTACTCCCATCCCCTCCTCTTATCTCCCTTTGCTATTATTTTTTCTTGTGTCCTCTCTCAGTTCAGATTCTCTTCTTTTTTGTTTTCATTCTTTTACATGCAATCCCTGGCTTCTACCTACATAAATACCACAAACATCACCCACATTCACAGCAAAACCCATATCCTTCCCTATTCTCCATGTTCACATGGACACATACATTTCTAAGGGGACACATATGAGGTGTTTTATTCTTATCTAATAATGATATAATTCTGTGAGGAGTTTTGTGCTTATTCCTTTCTTATTTCACAGTAATGTGTGAAATTATTTCTGAATACTGACATTATTGTAAGTAGTTCTTTTAAATGTCTGTTTCAACTTTATAGATTTCATATTCTATTGAACAAGTTCTTTATTAAGATCCATCTTAAATTTATTTTTATGTTTCTTCTAAACCAATTATTGATAATGCCACAAAAACTGCTGCCCATATATCATTATATACTAGGGCTGTAATCTCTATTGAAATGATCCCCAATAGTTAATCAGTTGTAATAAAAGGTAAATTACTTCTAAAAGAGATTGACAAATTGTGTTCCAAAAACTTATTAGATTTCAGGACAAAAAAGTACTCTCACGATTTTTATTACCCTTTTCAATTCATCAGTTTTAAAATATAACTTGTCTGAAATATCTGGAGATTTTTCAGCTTTCATTTTCTCTCCTCTGGTGAACTTGAGCATACTATTCTGTGTGTATGGTCATTTTCACTGTACTTTTCTTTTAGTTCCATGTTTGTACTATTTGATCAGTTTGCTAGTTGCTAATTTCTTTTCTTTACTTTTTTTAAAATTTTATTTTAAAGGGAATAAAACAAAAGAGGGCAGAATGGAGCAGATCAGAACAGGACAACATAAGCGACACAGTACTCTACATTAAGACAACTGGACATTAACAGTAGCTATCACAATATTTCTTTCTCTGCTATAGTTGAGCATAGTTTCAAATACAATAACATCAAACATAACAAGATACTATAAAACCATTCAAAGAGTGAAAGAATTACAGGGCATTCTGAACCAAACAACAGAGAATGATCAATGGGTACTATAATATCTCATTTTCAATAAAAATTTTGTTTATACTATCACACATATTCAAATCCCAATGAGACACAATGGGATAGATAGAACCAATGGTAATAGAAGAATAGAAGCATGGTAGGACTTCTAAGGAGGATGATATTAAATCAGAAATAGCTGTCATAATGTTTTGTTTTCTTTAAAACAGCTGTTGATATCATCATACACAATAAAGCCAAACAAAACAGAATAAAACCATTCCAACTGATGAATGAAAACATTGAAAGGCTTCAAAGCTATGAGATGGGGACTCATGATTACCATAAAATCTTATATACTCTTATCAGCTCTCACACTAGGGAGATTATACGGTATTTACACATGTGAGTTTGGTTTATTTTGCTTATGAGTATGGTCTCAAGTCGTGTCCATTTATTTATAAATATCTCAATGTGATCATTCTTTATAGCTGAGTAGTACTCCATTGTATAAAAATACCACAACTTTTTTATCCATTCCTCAGTTGATGGGCACTTAGGTTGTTTCCAAGATCTGGCTATTGCAAATTGTGCTGCTATAAACATGGGTGCACATATATCAGTGTGGTATGATGTTTTCAGATCTTCTGGGAATATGCTTAGAAGTTGCTAATTTCTTAAAAGGCTTTCATATATTTTAGGAACCACCAATGTAATTTAATTTAAAGTTGATTCCCAAACTATTGTTTTTTCTATTTATTTAAAGTATCATTATCTACAATCTCAAAAACTTTTGATATTACAACTGTTTGAGATTTTTTAATATTATTTAATTAAGTTCTGTCTCAACAGTGTAAAGTCATTTCACTTTACTACTTGAAGTATATATAAGTAATTGTTTTACATAAAGTCTTTAATGCTGATTCATTATATGGTGTTATATAATTGTGCAATATTATTATCTTTCAGATGGAAAATCAATTGAAGTATAATCATTTTGTCTTAAACAGTCCTTTTTCCATGTTCCTAGTTACTTTTTGCTAACACCAATCCTCGACAAAGTCTCTAAGTTTGAGTACCATGGTTTTGTCAATCTTATATTGTTACAATCTGATAGTTTTAAATCATAATAAGTGATAATGTCTGTTTATAAAATGAATGACCAAATTATCCTAAAATTAAATAAAGTCACTGTTAATGACTCTATGTGCACCTAATTATGTTTGGAGCAGTGACACAGGACACAGAAGAACATATGGAGCAAAAGAATAACGTGACTGAGTTTGTGCTCTTGGGGCTCACTCAGAGCCCCCAGGGTCAAAAAATATTATTTGTTGTGTTCTTGCTATTCTATGTGGTGACAATGGTAGGCAACCTACTCATTGTTGTGACTGTGGTGCTCAGCCCTGCCTTGGATGCCCCAATGTTCTTCTTTCTTGGCTACTTATCATTTATGGATGTCATTTATTCTAACACAGTTACTCCAAATATGATGATAGACTTACTCTTCGCAAGGAAAATCATTTCCTTTGGAGCCTGTATGACTCAGCTTTTTTTTGAACATTTCTTTGGTGGTGCAGAAATTTTACTCCTGGTTGTCATGGCCTATGATCGCTATGTGGCCATCTGCAAACCCCTGCATTATCTGACCATCATGAACCAACAGGTATGTGTTCTACTGTTGGTGTTGGCCTGGGCTGGAGGTTTTGTACATGCTGTGGTTCACATTCTTTTTGTTTACAGCCTTCCCTTTTGTGGTCCCAATGTCATCGACCACTTCATCTGTGACATGTACCCCTTATTAAAACTCGCTTGCACAGACACCTACATTATTGGTCTCACAGTGCTGGCCAATGACGGGGTGGTCTGTGTGGTCATTTTTTCACTCTTGCTCATCTCCTATGGGGTCATTCTGCACTCCCTGAAGAACCTGAGTCAGGAAGGGAGACGCAAGGCCTTATCTACCTGTGGCTCCCACATCACAGTGGTCATCCTCTTCTTTGTTCCTTGCATCTTTGGGTATATGAGACCCCCTTCTACTTTGCCCATTGACAAATCCTTGACCGTGTTTAACACTGTTATCACCCCTATGTTGAACCCTCTCATCTATACTCTGAGAAATGCAGACATGAAAAATACCATGAAGATGCTCTGGACTGGGAAACAACACAAATTAGGTAACAGGGAAATGTATAATTTATGTTCCATGAATTGTTGCTTCTTTATAAAAAGCCACAAGTGATTATTTCATTATGTTTAATTTTCCATCAGGTCTGTTCACAATAGAAAAAATTATTAAGTTGATCCTTCCAATGATCCATATACATTTTCCTAATAGAATGTTTTTAGGAAAATACATGATTTTTAGTGTAAAATGTTGCTATTGTGGCTATAGATTCATGTACAATAATTAATATTGTAATTTTTTACTCAAACAAAATTTTCTTTGTTTTTTCCATAAAACAATTCTTTTTTTCAGAATTACTGATTGTCATGAGATATATTTAAATAATAAAAGAGGAAATAATATGTAAATGTGTGGTTCCTTCTTTCTTTCATAAGTTCAGAAAATAATTATATTTATATGTACATACACATTATTCTCAACTTGGAACTATATACTTTAGCATTTATAAGATGATTTAAATACATAGTTTTATTTCTATTATTTAGTGTGCCCTGATTGAATGGGAATAAAGCTTTATTTTAATATTAATCATAGAACATTGAGCATAAAGTAAGAAACTAAACAAACATAGGTTATACACAGAAATGTAATTAAATATTCCTTATCTTCCTAAGTAGAAAGCCTATGAGTGTCTCAGGCAGGGTAACATTTGTTTCATATTTTCCTAAAAAGATGCTTTGCAGGAGAACTGTCATAGCAGATTAGAACTAACAATGCATCAGAGAGATTGGGAGGATGTTCACTTATATATGAAAGGACCCAGGAAAGAGAAAGAACAAGAAATCCCAATACTGGGAGGCGATGTGTAGGAGAAGCCCACTGAATCATATCACTGTCAGCAGCACTTGAAGAGAGAAGCAGAGATGGGCATGCGGTGGCTTTGACAAGTATGATCTGGATCAGCATGGAGTGGGAAAGCCCAACCACCACACTATTTCCCAAAGCTCTGTCCCCACGAGTTACTCTGGGAGAAGCAAATTTATGCTTCTCCCAGTCAGTCTCCCAGACAATCAAGGCTAACTGAGCTTAGCAGGCTAACTATGTGACAGGTAGCATGAGCATAGTCACAGTCCACTACCTGATTTTTAACTTCTGCAATGAAATGTCTGCAAGTTTGTTATTCTAGAATTTTGCCCTTACAATACATCAGTGGATGATAGGGATTTGAAAGAACCATCTCCAGGGCTCAGGCCCTTTCAGTCACAGCTGTTCAGCTCTTATTTGCGCTGTATCCTTACACTTCCAAGTAAAATTTTCTCTGAACAATCAAATGACCTAAAGTACCTTAAAACAATATATCTTATGCAATGAAACAATAATCGCCTTTGTGCTTCCAAACCCAAGGGTCTGTCACAGTTCTCTTTTGAATCTAAGTCACGTATCATTTAATGTGGCATTCAAAGTCGTCTTCTAGAGTAATCTGATCGTGTTTGTCCACCTTCTCCTTCCAGACAAGTTAAGGGCACCTCTTACTGTCAGACACACACTTCATCCTTTTTTGTATAGTATAAAGGACCCTAGGTTTAGGTTTGAGCAGACTCTCAGTAAGTGAGGGCACTTACTAAATACTGGGGCTTCAATCTTGTAGAACCAAAACAACTGAATACCAATCAAAGTATGTATGTGTAAGGATACTATTAATAGATTCATGGTTTTCTCTTCGACTTCCTACAACAATTATCTGAGATGATAACATTGTTATGCTGGGTTTTGAGTGCATGATTAAACTTTGAAAAACTTGATTTCAGCCTTTACATGTGTATATGATCAAGTTCATAGCAGAGACAGCTAACTAGTACGCTGTTCAACTTCTCCAAGAATGTTATGTCTTGCCTTGCAGGACTTTCATGAAGATAAAGCACAACAGGTATGACGCTGTCTGGAGAACAGTATTTAAATACTCAATATGATTATTTTTTCATTCCTGGAAGCTGCCTAATTTCCCGTTGCTTCTGCCTATGCCCTTTGTTAAGAAATCCATCACATCCCAACTCTGCCTCCACTCCGCACTTCTTCCTCACTACTTCCTCCGTCAGTGTTATCAAGGAGGTTAATCACCTAGAGCTCTATAGATTCCCTGTTAGGAATAGCTTCATAATCTTCAGCTTTTACTTTTAATAATTTCTTGCTTGCTTTGCCTCCTCACAGCATTGATTAAATATGATTAATTTATGATGTTTTGCTGAGCTACATACATACTAGCCTTTTAATTAAATCTATATGTTGAGCACACCCAAGGAAAATCACATTGAATTCAGGTAATACCAGCACCAATCCCTGCCTCCAGAGCTAAGTGCCATGTCAGAGCATGGCTATTGTTCTGCCATCCTGGCTCAAATATCCAACTTACCATCTTCCATCTTGCAGCTGTACCATTTCCATTCCTAGACATGCTTAGGCAACCTCAGGAGGTGACTACACCTTGGGATCTCATTTCAGTACATTATTAATTTTTTGGCCAGTAGCCAAAAGAAATTAAAATAACTCCAACTAAAATCGCTGATAGCACAAGGGTTTTCCATCTTAAGACCATGGTAATGCATCAGATAACAGGGGAGTTCCTAGCATATTTACATATAATTGTTCATATGTAATCATTGCAGCAACTCCAAAATAAGAACCTATTTGATACTTAAGTAAAATTGTAAGCCACCACCAAAGCTTAGTTTTGTCTTCTCTGTGAACTGAAATGCCCAGTACCTGATTATTTCAGTGAGAAAAGAGCAAAAATTGTGCAAGTAAATTTTGTAAGATCACCTCAGAGTGATCAAAGATCTCATTCCATCCAAGATGCATGTACATGAAGTTTCCTCTATAGAAGAATTAGAAACTATAAGAGAGCTTTAAAAACAAACAAAAAACCCCATTCAACCACTCAAGGGAGAGTTACTTGATAATAATAGGTTTTGTCATAATTATGAAGAAAGAATTTAAAGAAAAAGCTGCTCGGAATGTTCAAGGACTTAAATAGGAAACAACCGTGGGCTTGACCAGGAAACTTTCATTACTTCTTAGTAAGAGAAGTTGCCCTAAATAATGGCCAGGAAAACTGCTTTCAAAATTATTTATGGTGCTGAGCCTACCATGCAGCTGTATTTTGAGCTTAATTTGTAAGCCGTTTCCAACCCACAGCTTATAAAGAACAACGTTAATAAGGCATCATCCTTTGGGTAATGGACTTGTGCCAGAAGAGGGCAGAGAACCACATCCCAATTGCACAGAGTTTCAAAATGTGCACACTTGTGTCATCCTCCCAACTGCAGTCCTTGTGGCTGTCTCTACTCACTGAGAAGCTAATCACTGAACTGGGAAATTCCCAGCCACACCCACAGAAATCTGCTTTTCACAGGGTGGAGTTTTACTGGACGCAAACCAACCTTATATCCACAAGCAAAGGGACAAGATCATAGTATCAACCAATCAGTTATTTACTCTAAAGCTAAACTCTATGCTTCAGTGACATAACAGTCATACTATAATAGTCATGTTCATACAGTTGCTAATTCAGTCACAATGTATAGGTGACAGGATGGATGAAGGAAAAGGAACACTGGCTTATCTTGGCCACCTACGAAGTACAGGAACCACAGTTTTCTGTCATCTAGCCTAGTACTCTCTTCATCTTTTCAGGATGGTCTTGAAAAGAAGGTTGTTATTTAAACTCAGGTCCAACTAAAATTCTAGGAGCACCCCCAAAACTACCCACATCTATGCCCAGGTCTCATTTTCTTCACCTCCCCCTTGTAACTATTTCTTTAATGTCCTTATTTCTATACTTACCAAATTGTTTATATATGTACTTCTTAGTTACCAATGTATTCTTTCTTTTGATTTTTTAAGTTTTGTATTAAAGAGAAAAAACAATAAAAACAATGGTACAGAATTTCAAAACAAGGTAATAGGAGATTCACAATGGTCAGTATAATGTGTATTGTTACCTTCAAAGTAGTTGCTGAGATGGCAAAATATAGGCACGAAAAATTGACCAAACAATATAAGCACAAAGCACTCTTTTCCATAGCAATCAGTAGTGTAATTACCTTAGCCATCTTTATGCATATATATATATGTATAATTATATACATATATATATTTATGTATATGTCTATATATATACTTATATATATTATACATATATAAGTTAATATATATAAGTATATATAATATATTCTTATATGTAAGTATATATAATACTATTATATATGTAAGTATATATATAATATTATTATATATAAGTTCATATAATATATATTTATATATACTCATATATATTCTTATACATATATAATTATATATATATTCATATATATGGAAGTATATATACATATATATTTTTAAATATAATATATATAAAATATATAAATATATATATAAATCTGTATGAGCACATATAAATACATATGTATATATATACATATATATAGTTTATATATGTATATATACATATATGTATATATGTAGTTTTTTCTAGAAAACTATATATATTTTCTAAAAAATGTATATATATACATATATGAATATATATAAGATATATAAAAGTATATATACATATATATGGATATATATGTGTATATATATATTCTTTTTTCTTTTCTCTTCTTTTTGTTCTCTTGTCCCCAATCCCATTTGTTCTTTCCTTTTGAATAGTTTCTACTCCTTTGGCAATATCTGTTGCACATTTTATATGTTATTTATCAATGTATTCTTAATTGAAACTTAAATTCCAGGCAAACATGACTTTAACTTGTCCACTCAACATCCCATCTGACATATTATGAGAGAAACACAAAGGAAGTTAAAACTTCTTAAACTCATCTGCCCATAGAACCACTTTTCAAATATATATTTTAACACTAAGGGAGAGAAACATATAATTCTCTAGAGAAACAGTAGTTAACATTTCATGGGCTTAACCTTATGTCCAAAATGAGTATCAGATATTCTCTATGATGAAGTAGATGGTTTTCCTCCCAACCATGTGTTGATTTCACTGAAATTTAACCATTAGTTATTCATTACTTGATCCAAATCCATTCCACTTTGTATAATCCCTGTGCTTGTATGGGGAGGAGATAATCAAATGACTTTGCCCTCACAGGAACAGAATTCAGAGTGTGAACAATACAGGAGATTAAAAAAGGAAAACTTGGACAGAGGAGAGTGCCTCTACCAAACAAATCCTAACAGGGGAAGCAGCATTCCCAACAGGACACCTGATCAGTTCTCTGTTTGCTATGCTACGTTATGCTAGGGAGGAATGCAGTGTGGTAGGAAAAGAAGAGGAGGGAGAATGGAAACTTTTGGTTACAACCTCATAGAAATTCTCCCCTCTTCTTCCTGTTCTTCTCCTCTCCCACTTCCTCCTCCTTATTCCTTTCTTTCTTGATTTTTCTTCCTTCCTTCCTTTCTTTCTTTCTTTCTTTCTTTCTTTCTTTCTTATTTTCCTACCTTCATTCCCTCCTTGTCTTCCTAGACTTTCTTCTTATTTTCTTGTTAACTCTGGGGATTGGACCTGGGACCATTGCACTGAGCTGCAGTCTCATTACATTTTAATCTTCATTTTGAGATACATTCTTGCTAAACTATTAATTTGCCTAGGCTGGGCTCACATTTGTGATCGTGCTTCCTCAGCTATCCTGTGTGTTGGAATAATAGGTGTGCACCACTGCAACAACTTTATATTCTCTTTGCATAAAATGGCAAACTCATTAAGTATGACAACTCATCGGATATGCCCATCGCTGCATTAAGAAAATTAAAATATATAAGGAATATAGCAAAATATGTGCAAGGTAGTTGTCCTTACCAATAACTTGCTCATTCCTTTTACTCATGTAAAACCTAATATTTTAAATTACTTCAATATCCACATTAACAAATATTCTTATACATCAAATCTATCTTATAAACTTTTAGAAAAAACTACATATTTTCTTTTAGGTTATTTCATTTTTAAACACTAGAAATAATCAGATGGCGTGACCTTCAGAGGACTTATCAAGGAGGGAGACAAAGGAACAAATTTCTTTAAATTGTCTACAAATAGGCTGGAATGCATCCACTGAAGTCAAGCTTATTCATATTCCTATTTTAGTTCTTATCTCTTCCAAGTTTTTGCCACATTGTCATTTGTCTCATTAATCTTCTGGCCAGATCACTGTGGACCTTAGTTTACCTCCTCAAATCCTTTTGTCTGTGCATAGAAATGACATTGTCTTAATTTTTCTCCCATCCTTCAGGCTATGCACTCATCTTCTAACAACCATCACACAAAGAGAACCACAACTCATTAAGTTCATCGTCTTTGGTGGTGTTTAATTTTCACAAGTGGTCAAAAACTTCATTAGTTTTTGTTTAAGTTTATAATTTATAGTTTATATATATATATATATATATATATATAGTTTATAGTTTAAGTTTAAGTAAGTTACAGTTTAAGTTTATAGTTTAAGTCCTGATTATATAATCTTCTTGGCCTAGGATTTTTGGGAAAAGGTTTCATCCAATATCTCTGGAATGGTTTAATTTTCACTGGCAACCATAAATTTGATTATTTTTAATAGCATCAGTCTTGATTATATAAAATTCTTGGCCTAGGCTCTGTGGGAAAAAAATGTTGCTTCTGAATTGGAGACATTCATGCAAACCTAGAATACACACTCACTTCCAAAAGACAGGCATTCCAGGATCAAGCATTAGTGTAAACTTTAATTATCATAAAAATAGCTCCAGATAATCAGTGACTTTGTGAAAGAGGACATTTTGTGAGACATGCAAGTTGCCAAGTGCACACTCAGAAAAGAATAACATAGTGGAATGTAGCAGTATAAATGAACAGATACTCTCTGTGTACATAGAGCATTGCTGCTTAAGCATACTAGTACACGTGAGAAAAGGCTTTAACCCATTTGGCTTGTTCATTCTCCAAGGACAAAACTTTAAGACTACATACAAATGTCCTGTCTATAGCCATAAACATAGAAAAACCAGTGTTTTATTTGAAGAAAGTAGAAATAAGAGGTGGAAGATAGACCTGTATTTAAATTTTGTAGGTGAAACTCTAAGGTGTGTTCCTGAAAAATATGCTAATAAATTTCCATTAGTTTCAATCTATTTATTTGTAAATTAGAGATGGTTATATTGCAATTAACTGTTATAGTCAGGGATTTTGAAGAAAACAGTTATATACAGCACACACAATTTACAGAATTATTTTGGAATATTTACCCAAAAAGTCAAATACAAAAGAAAGAGTGTAGGGAATCTTTCCAAACACTAAGACCCAAAGAATCTAACTGAGGGTCTGGATCCCAGAGCAATGTCTTGCAGGAGTCCAGTTGGAGGCCTATAGCCCACAACAGTGACTATACAAGTCTGTTTTATGGATCTGTGCTAGGAAGGCCCATACCTCAGCAGTGGAAGCCAGAAAGTCTGTGCCAGCGGGATGAAGGATCTGTCCCAGGAAGTTGAGGGTTTTGCAGTGGATCCAGGAAGCAATACTCAAAGTAAGAACCAGAGCTCCCCAGAAAAGTACCACAGCCATGCTCAGTGATAACGAGGTCCTGAGCTCCTCCAAAGATGAGAACAACTGAGTTAATATCAGGAAGTCAGTGTGACAAGTTTCTCCTAGATATTGAGCAGCACACATCTTCCCTTCTTGGAGCCAGGAAGTGATGCTCTAAGTAAGGACCAGAGCTTCCCCAAGGTGAACTGCATCCACTCTCCTTGACAGCCAGGTCCCAAACTCCTCTGACAATGAGAACAACTTAGTTCATATCAGGAAAGAAGCTCCACAAGCGCTCCAGAGAACCAACAATGCTCCCTCTGCCTCTCCATTTTATCTTGGCAACAATCCTCAAGTGAGCCATCCACACACAGCACCATGCTGCTTCAGTTCAGCTGATATTACAAGGTGACCACCAATTATCACTTCACCACACTACCACCTTTCATACATAGATCAAATCACCCAACTCAAATGTGTCTGTTAGACACTAAAATATTCATTAAACATAAATTCATGTGTCACACATACAGGAGCAATAGCTCTAGAAACATCAAATGCCTTTCAGTGGAATTAAATGGAAGAATAGCTACTCTTGATTCCATAAAACAATGCCAAAATAGTAGTAAAGGAAAACCCTTTCCTCTGTGGTGAGCAAGAGGATAGGTGAGAAAATATCAACACATCAAGAGGAATTTCAAATTCCTTAGCCTATTTTTAACTTGTGCCAGGAAATAATTCACATACAGGTTAGTAGTTATTTCTTAGGTTATAAACTTTCTTTTTTTCCTATAGTGAATGTCACTCACCTTTTGCATTACATATTTCTTTTGCAACAAATAAAAATAAAGAAAGGAATAAAATCAAGTATTCCTGACTCTCAACTGTCACCAGCCGAAAGGCCCATCCAACGGATACTTTCTTCTTTTTAGTTTTGCTTCACTGTAGCCAAAAGAAATTTTAAAAGATTCAGAGACAGGTTTCTCAGAGAAGCCAAGGTCAGCCAAGTAAAATATGCAGGACAAATATAATAAAGTATCGGAGAGACTGTGGAGTACAACATGTCTTAGCGTCTTCAAACTTAAGCGCTATGGTCCACTCCATTTCACAGCCTGAGTCCATGCACATGAATACGGAGCCCTGGGCAATGCATCTGGCAAAAGGCGCTAGCTCTCAAAAGCACCTCGTCAGTATTAACTCCTCAATAGCCACAGTTACTGCAAACGGACGTTTTTTCTTATTTCTTTTTTTAACGTTTTGTCAACAACATGCAAAATTTGTTAGTTTTCTTGTACCACTACATAGGTAGTCCTCCCGCGTTGTGTGCCCCATGATTTTCCTGGCATTTAGAATGAACTAAGGTCTCCTCTTTAGCAAACTCCTCATGGCACTTTTCACCTCTGTGTTTCTCACTGTGTAAATTATGGGATTCAGCATGGGAGTGAGGATTGCAAAGAACACAGTCACCAACTTGTCCATGGGGTAAGTAGCCACAGGACGCATGTAAGTGAATATACAAGGTACAAAAAAGAGGACAACGACAGTAAAATGAGAGCCACAGGTGGAGAGGGCTTTGCGCCGCCCTTCAGAGCCATGAGATTTCAGGGAGCTCAGGATGACCGCATAAGAGACAAGCAGCATGGTCAGAATGAGCAGACACATGACTCCGCTATTGGCTGCCACTACCATTCCCAGCCAAGAGGTGTCGCTGCAGGCCAGTTTCAATAATGGAAAGAGGTCACACATAAAGTGGTCAATGACGTTGGGACCACAGAAGGGCAGGTGGACCATGAAAAGAATTTGCACAGTGGCATGCAGGATCCCTCCCATCCAGGCTATCACCACCAACAGGCGACAGAGTCTCTGCCGCATGATGGTCATGTAGTGCAGGGGCCTGCAGATGGCCACGTAGCGGTCATAGGCCATGACAATAAGTAGAATGATCTCCGCGCCTCCCAGGAAGTGCTCCAGAAAGAGCTGTGTCAGACAGCCGTCCAAGGAGATGGTCCTCCTCTTGTAGAGCAGGTCAATGAGCATTTTGGGGGTGGTGACAGAGGTGTAGGAGGCATCTATGAGAGACAAGTAAGTGAGAAAGAAGTACATGGGAGCAGACAGGGAGGGGCTGAGGGAGGTGGTGATGACAACGAGCAAATTGGCCAACACAGTAAATAAGAAAATGAACAAAAAGACAAGGAAGAGCATTTTCTGCAAGGGTGGATTCTGTGTGAGTCCCAAGAGAATAAACTCAGTCACATTATTGGGAGGTGTGGGGTGATCCATTCAGGAAGTAATACCTTCGTGAGTTTTGAATTACCTACCAAAAGATAAAGATACACTTTTAATCATGCAAGGTCATAGCCTGAATGTCATAGTGCAGAGATAAGCTGTTCACTATCTCTGAGTCCTGTGGAGCACGACTTTGGCGTCCCTCAGCCTGCTAGTGCTTGGGTTGTTCATTACCACTTCCCCCATGATGCTGTCTCTTCAGATGCACTCTCTGTCACCTATAAAACACTCATAAACCATCAGTTATTGGGCAATTTAACAGGAAGACATGAGCTATGTCCATGAACTATGGATTCTCCATTTCCAGCACCTTGGGATTTTGTTACATCCTTCCCTTCCCACACGGGTCTGATTCTTCCTCTGTGTCTGTGAGCATATAAATTACAGCCATGACATATGTAAAGAGGACAAGTTTACTCTCACTTCTAGAATTCATATTTGAACCCCCAATTTTAAATTTCATATAAACACATGATCAATACCTATCTTGCAAGGCAATCTAAGCAAGCCGACCCGGAAAATGTGTAAATCACTGGGGACACACCTTCCCTGGCACCAGCCATACACATCATATTCATGGCTGCTTCCTCGGTGCTCCCAGCATAGTGCCTGGCATCATGTCATCAGTGTGTGGAACCCTAGTGCTGTGATGCTTACATTGTTCTGTTCTGATCTGCTTTGTTCTGTCCTATTTTGTTGTATTCTCTTTAAAATAAAAAAATTAAAAAGATGATAAATTAACCATAACAATATTGCAACTTAAGCTAAGAAAGATGTTCCTGTCATAAGTGAACAAGAGAGAACCCAAGAAAGTATAGTTCCAGTTGAAGTATTAATTTATATTCTTTTATGACATCCATATCAATATCTTCAAACATGATGTTAGACTTAGTGTTTTATATTTTCTAGAGAAAATGATACTGATTTTTTGTTACATTAATTTTACATTTAAAATAAATACTAATTTATAACTTTAAAAAAGATGATAAATAGATGCTTGACAAATTCCTACACTTCCTATGTCTCTGTGAATGCTTACATCAGCCTGGCCATAAACGAAGGAGTTCAAGTACCGTCATCATTTTACTGTGCTTTTCCACAATTTGTACCTACTTCATGAGAAATGTAAATAAATTCTTAAAAAGAAGGGTACACTCCAATTTAATAGTTTTGGCATATTTTATATGTTGAGCTTGAAAATACATACACTCCAATTTAATAGTTTTGGCATATTTTATATGTTGAGCTTGAAAATACATTATTTTGACTTTCAAAATAATTACATTAGTAGCTAATATTGTTAATCCTTCAAAATTATGTCCTATGGATGATTTGATACAGCCTCGTTTGATAATTTCACAGCTTCAATATTGAGCTAAAAATTTCTCTGGCATAAGCTTTTCAATCCACAAAGACTGATAAAGCACAAGAAACCCTTATTTTAAAAGTTCTGAAAATAAAAACAATGTGGCATACAGAAACATACAACTAGATAAGATAAAGGACATATGTCTTATAGATAGATTATGTGCCACAAGTACACAAGTACACTCATTCAGCAACACTTTACTGGACACTTACTGTGTGTAGCAATGTGTGTTGCTTTATATATTTATAAGAATGTCCATGTTAAATGCCTTTATTAATCCCTCTTCTGATATTTTATTACCGCACTGCAGCAGTTCTGCCATCTACCTGAGAAATGCACCATATTTCTCATGTGTTTCTGCTTCTTCTGCCTTCTGCCATAGCTTTCATCATTTTTGGATAAAGAATACTGCATTATTAATAGAAAGGGAAGAAATTATCCTAATTTGGGGACATAAATACTACAAAGAAATGAAAAGAGAATATGTAAGTATAACAAAGTATTCTGTTAAAAATGTTTCTTTTGTTTTCAGAGTTAAATGGACAAAGAGCTTTATTATTTACCTAAGATTAATATAATCACATAATCATATATATATATATATAATTCTGAAAAGCAAGTACAATAATGTCATTATGTTCCCTTTTACTAAAGACAGCTCACAGCCAGATATGAAAAGAATACAGTGGAAATAGTAATAAGACAACGCAAGTGATTTAGAGAGATCATTAAGGAAATAAAAATCATTTTGCCTCTTTGACTTCACAATGCTCTTCTGAGACATAAAATCTAAAGGAAAATATTTTTTTTTAAAAATTATACTGTAAAATTATGTTCAATGAGATTTTTTAATTTTTGAGAAAAATTATAAACTGTGTGCAATGTCCAATATTAGAAAATAACATATATAACAAAATAAATTATGATATATACTAGTATGCATGTGAATTTCACAGAGATATTTTCAAATTGTATAATATCATAGAAAATTCTTTTGTTGTAACAACAAATGGGGAATTTTTGGAATGAAGTTTTTAATACTGAGTATGATTTTAGTTTAGCCTATTTCAATGGTAAGAGACCTAAAAATACTTTTACTTCTAAATTTATAGAACTATAATTGATCCTGCAATTCTCAGAGCTCAACGTGCTGAAGAAAGACTGAAGCCTATGTTGGTAGTAATGAGGAGTAATATGATTTGTCAGGTTCATTTAATTATGAGATTCTGTCCTCATGACTTCCTTTAAAGATATCTCACCTAAGAGCTAAGGACGTAGCTCCACAGCACAGCTCCTGTCTGGCAAGCGGGAGGCCCTGAGTTCCAATCCCTGTACCAAAAATTTTGAATAAAAAATAAAAATGTCTCACCTATCAACTTGTCTGAAATAGCTACGTGACCAGGGTCTTGAGCACCTGCTAGTTTATAAAGAAATACATGAAAGTTATAAGATTAAAAATGTCAAGCAGCTCCATCCCACTCTGCCGAGGTTGATTTATAAATGTGATCACTGCAGGATCCTTGCTCTAGAGCCTCACCAAAGCCACATGTCATGTTTGCAGGCAAACTCTGACTTTCTTAGAATCAGTTAATTAGACCTCAGGGGTATTCCACCAGCAAACACTGCCACAGCCCAATTACTTCACCTTACTAAACCAAACATTCAGTAGGAACTTTCATGGCCTTCATCTCTAATAACTATTCCCTTAAATTCATACAAAGACAAATCACTGGGTCAAAAGAAAGCTAAACAATCCTCTGCTAATGAATTTGGATATTTAATACAAAGTGGAATTAGTTTATTAATGGAGTTAGGATATTTGCCATTGTATAAATTAAACATTTAGGTAACTGACTCAAAATTTTGTTATATTTTGATTCCTTATCAACCTCTCCTGCACTGGTAACTATTTTTTAACAATTGTCTTAAGGAACACACATTAAGTGATAATGATGGCCCATGTTACATATCAACACTCCATACCAAGACTAGTATACAGTGTTTCTTCAAAGCAGTCTTTCTCACAACAAACTCAGTAATCAGATTAACAGCATGATGATGAAAATAGTTACGTTCTTCAACTAACTTCACAGCTGTGGGGTACATTTTCAGTCATTCAAACGTAATATGAAATGGAAAAGTAGTCATCAATATTACGTCTTTTTAACAGGGAAAACCAAGTCACAGAATCGGAATATCTACCAATGGAAAATAAAAGCCATGCCTCCTGATACCTAGGCTACAGTCCTCATGCTTAGATTACTGTGTCATAAGTAATGTGACAAGGCTCATTTATGCCGTCATAAATTGTGAGGTGCCTTGGGATTTTCTACTACAAGAAACACATACCAATATTTGAAATAATTTTAAAAGCAAACTGCATTCAATTAAATTTAGGAATATTCCTAAACCTATCAGGCTTATTCACTCACATTTAAATATATTTTATGAAGTAAAATAAAAAAGATAAATTGTGCAAAACTCTAAGTTAGTGTCAGAGATACAGGCACTCTGAGCAGCAGGGTAGTGAACAGTTTAACAAAACTGATACTGTGTAATAAATTTGATTCTGTCAGACACTTGAACATTGTAGTGCTATGAAAACCATTGTCTTTCATCTTGGTTACTTTCATCATTGGTGAAACGAAGTACACAACACTCAAAGTTAAAAGAAGGGAGATTTATTTTCGCTCATGGTCTATAGAATTTCAATCTCTAGCTGTCTCCAAAGCAGAGTGGCATGGCAGAGGGGCCTCACAGAGAAGAAACAGTTTGTGACAGTGCAGGCAGGAGACAGCAAGCGGCAGCAAAAGCTGGAGAAGCAGCAGCAGCAGCAGGCCTAGCTTCGTTCTGTCCCATTCTATTCCATCCAGACTAGGAGGGTACTGACTGGTGCCTCCCATAATCAGAGTGGAGCTTATATTATCCACGATCTTAATCTTAGCATCACACCCTAATCTACATTGGCACACCCTGACCCAGCCACTTTATAAACAGATGAGGTTTTGGGGGCACATCTATGTACAACCATAACATCTTGAAACTCTAGAATGAAAGCAGAGCGTCAAATTGGAGAATGATCATGTGCTTTAACATGCATCATGCTCAACCCAATAAGAAATTAAATCCAGCCATGATAGTCTATTGCTTTTTTAGTAATTTTTATTTTAAAGCAAAATAAAACAGAATAAAGGCAGTTAAAACAAAACAATGTAAGTGATACTTGACTTCAAAACAAGATAGTAGGAAAGCAACAATTTTTACCATAATGCCTCTTCTTGTCTTCAAAATAGCTACCCATACCTTCAGAAATAGTAAAAATCAAATAACACAGAACAAAATATTAAATCCAACCTTTTCATCCAGCCTCTACTAAGATAACAGGAACAAAAGGTATAGAAATATTTTGAGAGTTCACCCACCTGTCTAGTTGAGCTCCGCATACCGTAAAGTACATAACCTGGAAAAACAAAGTTAAATCTAAAATAATAAGAGTCGTCCATGAAGGAAAGTACTCAAAATTTTTTGGAACTATAAGAGAAAGTCTGTTTTCAGAATACAAGAAGAAAGGAGTGAAAAACTTCTGGAAAGACAGAAGCACACATTTCAAAGTAGGAGTGTAAATGAGAATGAAAGAAGTATAAAGTAAACATGAGACAGCTCACAATTGGTAAAAATCAGTAACAGTATCAGTTTCATGTTTGACAGTTTCATGACCTAAACAAACAAATAAACAACAAATAATGGAAACTTCCCAAACTGAACTTATGGACAGTATCATGCCCTTTCATCAGGAAAGGAACACTTCTCAAGGCAAGAAAATGGTCAAACAGAGAGCTCATATTGTCTTAGTCCAATCCAAAACTATTTTCATACTAGGAAGACATCTCCTAAGTTACTCAAAAAGTGAATAATTTTAGAGATGCATTTGATTGCTAATTTTTTGCAATAATTTCTCAAAACTCTTCTAATTTGATCTTTTCTAATTGAAATAGAACAATATTTGAGGTAATAATAATATTATGTTTTGCAAAGGGATTCAAGAAAAGGAAGGCAAGTAGGGAGGGAAAAGAGATGCAAAAAGAATTTAAATACATTGTTACATGTGCAAATCACCATGGTAAATGTAATCATTAAGTACTGAGAGCACATACTAATAAAAATGAAAATTAAATATAGAAAAAGTCACAGAACTATATACTTTCTGAATGACCTAGGTAAACTACTTATAAATACAGTGTTAGTTATTTAAGGTCCCATATTTTACTATTTCTCTCTCTCTCTCTCTCTCTCTCTCTCTCTCTCTCTCTCTCTCTCTCTCTCTCTCTCTCTCCCCTGCATCAGATTCATGTATTTATCTTCTAAGTTCTTATAAAGTTAATCATCATACATAGAAATTAGCAACCAGACTAATAGGCCAAAATAACGTATAAAACACATAAGACAAATGTATAAAATCAAGGTACACTTTTATTTACCTTGCCCATGATGAACTGGAACAACTTTTTTCTCTTTTTCTTATTATGTGTCTTTCATTGTGAACTTGATTTATATTGAGTTTGTCTATGGCAAACGTGGACTAAGAAAATTTAAAAGGAAAAGATGAGAAAAAGAAAAATGAGATGGCTTATATGGTATAAACAAAGAATGATCACTCCATATTTAAAGAAAAAACTATTTCTCAGGACTGGGAAAGCGGATGTGGATGGGTCAAGATGGAAGCAAAGCCCCGGCCTGTTAGCTGGCTGGTGCAAGGTCTGGGTTGAAGAGAACAGTGCCTCCTCACCCTGTGCGCAAGCAGCTGATTTGAAGGTACTGTATTATTTCACTGACTTTGCAAGATTGAAACCACACTACTATTTAAAAGACATCAGTATGCAATACAGTATCTGTGATAGATTTTCTACTGTTTTCTCTCTATTTAAATTTATTTTATTGCTCTGTTTCATTACCTTTAAAGTGGAGCAAAAAGGAGTTAGTGGGATATAAAATGCAAAATAAATATTGTGAAGGTGAAAGAGCAGGAAATATTTAAAAAGGGAAGATGGTAACCATTGTTAATTTCCCACCACCTTGCATTGAAGTCTTGTATCTTTTCATAGTTTTGTTTGGTTTGGTTTTATTCTGCTTTGTTTTGTTAGATTTTATTACATCTGATGGTATGGGAAGCTATTCCAAAGATAACAACATATTACCATAGCCATTTTTGATCTCCTATTATCTTGTTTTGAAGACTTGCATAGCCTTCATTGTTTTGTTTCAATTGGTTATATTCTGTTCTGTTTTACTTAATATTATTATGTCTTATGATATGGACAGCTATTTTAAAGACAACATGAGGCATTATGGTAGCTATTGTCGAGTTTCTATTATCTTGTTTTGAAGTCATGTATTACTCTCATTGTTTTGTTTTGATTGGCTTTATCTATTTCATTTTATTTCATTCTCTTTAAAATAAAGTGTTAAGAAAGTATTTCTCAGGAAAGTGAATCATCTTAATTACGAATCTTTCTTCTGGATAACTTTTGCATCTTTAAGAAGACATAGTGTATTTCCTCACTGTAAATATAACAAGCGTCCAACCTCCCATTTGACAACTACCATGTGTATTATTGAATAAGTCAGTGAGTCAGTGAACCCTGTTAAGTAATAATATTTAGCAGATATATTATAATTATAGAATCATGATGGGCCAAGGGATTAGCCACGCAGTATTCAAATTTGGATGTTTGGTTTACTTCCCTTAACCTTACGGTCTGAATGTGCATCTGATTTTTTACAAATGGATCAAATTAATCCTTCTTTATGACAGAGTAGTATTATGTCATATGGACATACCATGTTTTCTTTATTCATTCTTCTGTTGACAGACAAATAGCCTGCTTCTAAGATTTAGCTATTATTAGTTGTGCTGCTATAATCATGTGTATGAATATACCACTCTGACATGAGGTCTCTAACACTTTGGGGCACATTCCTAGAGGGGAAATAGTTAGGTATGTGTGTGTCTTTTGTTTGTTCTTTTGTTTGTTTTGTTTTGTACAGGGGATGGAGCTCACAACCTCAAGCTTGCCAGGCAGGTGCTTAAGCCACTGAGCTAAATCCTCAGCTGTGTTAGAGGGGAAATAGTTAGGTAAAATGGAATTTCTACTTTCAGTTTTTGAGGACTCTCTGTACTGATTTTGATAGTATTTGTACACATTTACACTCCCAGCAACAATGAAGAAGGGTTCCTCTATCCCGGCAGCCTCACCAGCATTTCTTATAGATGATGGCCATTCTTTCTGCCGTGAGATGCAATCTCAGCATTGTTTTAATTTGCATTTCTTAAATGGCCAATGATGTCGAACATTTTTTTCATGTTTATTAGTTGTTTGTAGATACATTTTAACCTGATGTGATGCATTTTAATCTGGTAGAGACATCTTAATCTGATGTGTCTATTCATTTCAGATACTCACTTTTGAATTGGGTCCTTAAGTTTGGGGGTCTAATATCTTGAATTCTTTATGTATTCTAGATTATTGTCCTCTTTCAGGGGAGTAACTGGAAAATTCCTTTTCCTAATCCATAAATTCCTTCAGTTGGTGGTTTCCTTTGCTGTGCAGAAGCTATAATCTAATGTGATACCATTTGCTAATTATTGATAGTAATTTTTGAGCAACCAGGGTTCTGTTCAGAAGGTATTTGTCTGCACCTGTGTCATCAAATATTTTATTTATTTTGCCTTTCAACATATTTTTCTTTTACAATGTTAAGGTATTTATCCATTTTTATTTTAGTTTAGTGCTTAGTAAGATACATGGTTATAGGTTCAATCCTTAGCATGTGAATAACCAGTTTTCCCAGTGTGGGATGCCACAGGTGATTATTTCATTATATGTAATTTCCCATCATTTTTAATAGCTATGCATAATGGAAAATACTTATGTGAATTCTTCCAGTGATCCACATACATTTTCCTACTAGAATTTTTTAGGAAAATATATGATTTTTAGTGTATAATGTTGCTATTCAGACTATAGATTTATGTGCAATAATTAATATTTTAATTTCTTACTCAATGAAAATTTTCTTTATGTTTCTTCCATAAAACAATTCCTTTTTCAGAATTACTAATTATGATGAGAGGTATTTAAATAATAAAGAAGAGAATAATATGTAAATGTGAGGTTTCTTCTTTCCTTCACTAGTTTAGAAATATATATATATATGTATTATACTCAATTTTGAGCTACATATTTTTGCATTTATATCATGCTTTAAATGTATGATTTCATTCCTCCTATTTAATATTTATGACTGAATGGGAAGAATGCTGTATTTTGATATTAAACATAGGGAGTCAAGTATAAAGGAAGAAACTAAATGAACATAGATGATACACAGAAACATAACTAAATGTTCCTTCTCTTCCTAAGTAGGAAGCTTTTGGGCTTCTCAGGCAAAGTAATATTGGCTTCATATTTGCATAAAAAGATGCTCTGGAGGAAAACCATGATAGCAGATTAGAGCTAATAGGGCATTGGAGACACTATGAGGCTACTCAACTTGATATGCAGGGAGTCAGCAAAGAGGAAGAATAGGAAATCCCAGTACTGGAAGACAATGTTTAGGAGAAGGCTGCTGGATGATATCACTATCAGCAGCACTTAGAGAGGAAAGCAGAGATAGGCATGTGGTGGCTTTGACAAGTGTGATTTGCAGTGGCACAGAGTAGGCTCAACCCCACCACCACATTAGTGCCCAAACTCTGTGCCTGTGAGGTACTCTGCCCTTACCACTATCTTCCATATGATACAGTTCAGAGCTCTTTTAGGGTCTTTTTGTTGCCCATTAAATCCTGCTAAGCTAGGAGCCCAATGAACTCTCTGCTGTAGGCTCCTGAATGTTCCTTATATCTCGGCAAAAATGCCCTTTCCTTCTGAGCTCTAGACACCACTGCATTTGTGGGCTGGGGAGCCTATGACAGGTGTGGACAGAGAGCTAAGAATGTCCAGAGAGTCAGAGAAAAACAGTGGGATCAGGGAGAGTCGCATGGTGTCTCAAGTGAAGCAATGTGGATAGAACAGATGTAAACAGGTCCAAGCATTACTCTAGGGGAAGATGACAGGGATCAAAGAAGTCCCCAGAAACGAATGGAGGCCCAGGTGCTTCACCAATCCCACTATGACTGCCCAACTTTTGCAAGAAACAATTTAAAGTGACAGAGAGCAGGAAAAACATCCAGTTTGTGGTGTACACTGGACACACCTGAAACATGACAGACCTCTGCCTGTAGAAAGAACCAGAAACCTGCTCAGTGGTCCTCCTGGAGTAGATCCTTTATTTTTGTGACTCTGTGAGGTTTTCTGGATTTCTTTTTCTTTTCACTTTTCACTTGATATACACATTCAGGTTGATTGTATATTGAAAATGGACAAGAATTAACTAGTGCTTTATTTTAAATTCACAAAAATAATAGGCACAAGAAGAAACATGATAACAAGATGCAGTCCAAAACTTCTATCATCCCCAAAACTGATCTCACAGGCACTGGAGTAAAGAAGTTACAACAAAGAGCTCAAAAACCAGATGGTTAAGCTATTT
>PVJX010024210.1:0-28519 GCA_004027295.1 Dolichotis patagonum | reverse complement strand
ATTGGTTCCCTGAGGGCGGCACACACTGACACAGTAAAGGCCTGTGAAGGTTGACTGGCCCGGAGGGGAGGAACCAGCATATACTACCCTTGCTTGCACTTCACTCTCTGATACCAGACGGCAGAGGGCAAAAGCCCCTAGCCTACGTGTTCCAGAAGAACCCTAACCAACAAGAAAAAGGGCTGGGAATTACACTATATACTTGTATGGAAGGAACCAAAAACAAGATGAGAGGGAAAATAAGAAAAAGCCCCCAGCCCCTAACCCTGAGAATATTGATCCAGGAGAGGTAAATATAAAAGAGACTGAGGGCAGCAAACATGAAATATCAAACACAACATCAGTGGACATAAAGAGATATCTTTGGGACCTCGTAAATGAGATCAAAACTGAAATATTAATTCCAGTTAAACAAGATGAATAAAAGAAAGGCCAGCCATCTCTCAAAAAGACACAGACAGAAGAATGGAGGAACACAAAAGGAGAGAAATGTTCCATGAAGGATATAAAAAAAACTCTAGGATTCATGAAGCAGCTTCAAAGAGATTACCAGCAAACTAAAGACTCCATAGAAAGTTGGCAAAACTGCCTGAAAGAAACCAAAGATAGACTATCAAAAATTGAACACAGGCTAGCAATGTGTGATCATGAAAGGGAAGATCTCGTAAAAATAACAAGGAAACAGGCAGTAATGATTCAAAGGCGAGAGGATGACAAGAGGATCTATAACTTAAGAATAAAGCACGTGAGTGAAGAAGCAGGAGTCAAAACAGAAGAACTGCAAAGGCTAATCACAGAAATTATTAAGGAAAACTTCCCAAAAATAGAAAAAGGAAATGATTTACAGACGTATGAAGCATACAGAACTCCAAACACCTACAACCAAAACAGAGCTACACCCAGACACATAATAATCAAGATCCCAGAAATTCAATATAAGAACATATTATTAAAAGCCATCAGAGAAAAGAAACAGATCACCTATAAAGGAAAACCCATCAAAATCATGGCATATCTTTCAACACAGATCATCAGGTCAAGAAGAGCTTGGAGTGAAATAATTGAAGCCCTTAAAGAGAAAAATCTCCAGCCCAGATTGATATATCCTGCAAAACTATCTCTAGAAATTAATGGAGAATCAAGATGCTTCCATGACAAAGAGGAACTGGGAGAATTTGTGACCACCAATCCAACCCTACAAAAAATACTAAAGGACATTTTAGAAAGAGAGCAAAAGAATACGAGGATTTCACGAACAGTGGCAGAGAGGCCTCAGTGAATGGGGCAGACAGTGGAGTGGAAGAGAAAAATAGACTACCAAAGGCAGAAAAATAGAATAGCAGAAATGAGGCAGAGAAGATTGGCTATAATCTCTAGTATAGAGGGCCTCGAAATACTAACAGAGAGAAACACAGGCAGAGTAGATCAGGAGATAGGGTCCATTGAGATGCCCTATATAAGGAGGCAGTGGGACCCAAAATAAGCAGTGCACCCCATGGGATTAAAAGGGGAGGAATTGTCTAAAAAAGGAAGGCAGAGTATATTTTTAATGGAGTAACAAGATGTAAAATCTACATTATTCTCATCACTCTGCTTGGGTGGATTACATGCTGTTCCAGTTTGTCTGCTTACATGAGACTTGAGGACATGGTCAGCTATCCCAAAAATAAGAGGACATATTATGGTAATCATCCTTAATTTTCTATCAACTTCATCTGAAGCCCTGTATTACTTATACTGTCTTATTATTACTGATATTATTTAAATCTGGTTTGTTAGAGTTCTGTCTTGTATTGACTGATTTTATTCAAATCTGTTATGCTTGATAACATCAAGTCTAAGAGTATAGGCAACTACACTGAAGATGACAAGATTCACTAAGATACCCACTCTGGTTTGATTATTGCCTGCTTTTGAAGTCTTATAATATCTCCAATGCTTTGTTTTTATTAATGTTGTTACATACTGCTGAGACATCATGGTAACCATTGTAGATCACCTTGTATTGTGGTTTTATATGACTTTTTGCTTCATGCTTTTCTAGGAATTGTTTTGTTTTGTCTTGCTTTGTTTTGTTTTTCCTGCTAATACAGAAAGGATAGATATACATGTAGAAACACATGCATGTGTAGAGCTTATAAACAGTTTATGAGAATCAACTATATAATGTATGTTGAAATGAACAACTATTTTGAGGAAAAAGAGGCACTGCAGTGCTGACTCCGTAATGTCATGATGTGAAATCCAGCAATACTATCATTCTTTGTTCAAAGTGATTTTGGCTTGTTTTGTTTTGTTTAAGTTAAACACACATGAAGGTATGAACAGCTGTTTTGAAGAGAATGAGAGACACTATGACAGCCATTCTTGGCTTCCCTATTGTCTGGTCTTGAAGACCTGAAACGCCCTCCTTATCCTGCTTAAATCAATTCCATACTATGTTGTTTCATGTGAACTCCCTGTATGTGACAATATGGACAACTATTAGAAAGAAAACAAGAGTCAATATGATAGAAAGTGAATATCTCTGATTGCCTAGCTTTGAAATTTATGTCTTTTACATTGCTCTCTTGTGACCCACTTTGTTCTTTTTTACTGTGTTTAATTTTACCCTTTTGATATAATTGCATGTATGTTTGAGTGTGTAAGATGGATGACCATATTGCTGTTTTTGTTAGAACGTGGAGCAGAACTGTTAACAGTCTCACTGTTTGAATGTCTACTTTGCATGTTTTAATTTTGTAACTTGAACAACTATTTCCAAGATGTCAGTATGTAACTTGTCAAGTACTGATTTCTTAGTGTTTGTTTTGGTTCTTTTCTTTTTTTCCTTGGAATTCTGTATTATCGCTACCCTTTATTTTGTTTAGTTTGTTTTTTTTCTCTTTAAATAAAATTAAAAAAAAAGAAATGCATACATGGATATATTGTAGAATAAATACTCAAGTAAATTAAAAAAAGAATCCATTCTCACTTGTTAGAACACACATCACACTATTTAGAAATATTAGGATGCAATGTACTTTTATTTTTACCATGTTTCAGAAGTATTTTGTATAAGCAATATTAAACTTATTCTGTGTGATATATATACAATGTTTGCTCAGTTCTAAAGAGGAAGGACTATCCAACAAGTATATCTTTTTGTTTCCTTAAAAAATCAAGCTCTGAAATCTTGTCATTGGCACGAACAAGTTATATGAAGAAAAAGTTATGCTAAGATATAAATTTACTTTGAAATTTTAAATTCCCCAATCATACTTACTTCTAAAGTTCCTGAGGTAAAAATGCAATTCAAATAACCCCTATCCACTCATTATGATAAATTTGTAATTACATAGTGTAGAACACTGTACAAAAGGTATTTAGAAGAAAATCTCTTTACATTGCTTCTTTTTTCCTTTGTAGTGAATAAATAAGAGACAATTATGAAAATAATTGCTCACAAGTATTATCTAAGAGGGAGGCATTGTCCAGCACAACATCTTCCAACTAATTTTTCCCAAACAAGAGCACACCATGGCTCCAGTCTTTGAAAATAGACACAAGATCAATCGGTACTGCTGCAGGAACTGAGAAGTTGCCAGGAGCTGGGCAATGCCTCTAGATGTTTTTGCCACCTGCAGGTATAATTGGCTCATAAGGAAAGTCCAGTTTGGGATAGAGCATGTCTCTCAGCAGCTTGTGTAGGCTGTCCTTCTATAAGAAAACATCATGTTTATGTTGAAGAAATAAAAAATCCCCTTAAGATTAATTGTAGAATAATATCCAAACTAGACAAGAGTTTGTTTTGCTCACAAGCTTTCTTTTTCATCTTTCACGGTAATTGCACGCCCATTAAGAATGCTAAAATTCTTCTATTATTCCAGTTTCTTCTCTAGTGATGCCGCACTGACAAGTTTTTAACAGAATAGGCTTCAACTGTAAACAGGGGCCTTGGTATCAAGAAATTATAAATTAAAGGAATATGACAAACATAGTTTAAGATTGTCAAGCAAAGTTGTTAGAGAATAACTGAGGGTTGATCTATTAGATTCTGAGTTATAGTCCGCCTTAACAAATTACTGCAAGCTAAGTGGCTTAAAACAATTAAAATTTATTTTCTTGTAACTCTGGAGGGCAGAAGTCCAAACTCAACATGTTGCAGGGCTGCAGTTCCTCCAGAGACCTGGGAGAGGACCCTTCCTTGCCTCTTACAGATCCAGGGTCTCTTCAGTTCTGTCAGCACTGCTCCAATTTATGCCTCTACCTTCATGTGCCCATTTTCCCCATCGTATTTCCTCCATTGTATTTCCTCTTCTCCTAGGGACACTTGTGTTTGAGTTTGGTGTGCACCTGTATAAACCAGGATGATCTAATTTCAAGGTCTTTAACTTGATTTGTTCTGCAAAAGCATGTTTTTCCAGTATATTCATATCCACAGTCTCTGCACAGACATGTCTTTTAGAGGTTGCCATTTAAACCCTTACAGTTGCTTTAATCAGATCTTAAGAATAATCTTTCTTATGATCTATTGTCTGAAAGTAGCTCACACCCATGAGTAAACTAATTCCAGCTGTAGATGAAAGGCTACTTGGGTAAAGTGAAGAAATAGAGTTCCAACATGGAGCAAGGTTCAGGATATATAAATAACCCAAACGTGGCATATAAAGGAAGATGCAGGGGTGATCCTCTCCTGGCCATCCAAATAGTCACAGCTGTCACCCTTATAACAAAAGACTGGTTAACAAGAGCAAAACTACGATAGATTTATTTGATCATTGCTTTATGTGACACAAATTCTTACAGACTGAAGACCCAAAGCCCTAAGATAAACTATTTTTATGCTAGATTCAGTGAAGCATGGACAACAGTGTAGAAATCTGTTTGGACAAAGGATATGACATAGCAGCAATGGGCACAGAGGGAAACCAAACAAGCCCTGTATTTTCAGATGTTCCCTGAGTTCCTTGTGTGACATTCCCTCTGCCTGTGTATACAGCAATGTTTCTTCTGGAATTAAGGTCTTAATTATCTACTGTCACACAGGAAGTTTAGAGAGTCCCTTGTGAGCAAGCTGTGACATAGAAAGAAGGGAAAAACTTAAAGAAGTATTTGTCTGTTTTATAATTTTTTTTGGAGAAGTGGGATACAGGCTTCTGTGACACCCACCTTGGAGAAGAGAAATTCTAGTTTCTGCGGCTTGTCTCTGGGGAATAAAGGGAAGCAGGAGATAAGCGTACAGGGAAAGGTCATCGGTAACTTTTGTTTTTTGAGGGCTGATTCTGAGGGCTTCACTGATACCATTTTCCAACTCCCAGTATTGCCATGGCAAGAGCAACATGCGTGATTTTAAGACTAACACCTTAACGCGGGTGAACTTGGCTTGTACTTTTGACTTGAACCACATCCAACTTCCCCATCCACGTTTCATAAAACTCTTGGGGAAAATAAACAATATTATATGGAGAAAACATTTTGTCAATCACATATATTATTGCCAATAAAGAGGAACACATGATTTTACACAGACAGACAACTGTCTTATAAATTGCTACATTTGTAGCCAGAGTTTGCTACTTGGTAGCTATTCAAAAGTAGGTTCAAAATTGTTTAATGAAAAGTATTGAGATCAGTCCAATATTTTTTGGAGGTCCACTTGCTGTGAAAGGAATGAGCCTCACATCCTGTAAGCGCTTTAATTTGCTGCCCAAGTGGGGTCCTCCCAGGTGCACTGCTACCAGGTCTTCTTCGTCAGTCTTTGCAGTGGATCCTGTTTGGATTGTTTCTGTGATCAGTAAAGAATCACAGCCAATGGAAAAGCAGAACAACAAATTAGGAACCAAAGTCTATTCAGAAACCATGCCCCTAAATTTAATGTTGCTTAGAAAAATTCCTTCTTCCACTGAAAAAGTGCAAATAGCTTTCTTATTTTTTTAAAATAAACAGCAGGTTCCTACCTCGTTATAAATTCTCAGCTAGGTCAGAAAGTGTATTCTTATTCCTCAATAGATACAAATTATTCTTTGTTACTTTTGTGAGTACATGTTGATATGCTATATTATTTTGGTTTAACTTTCAGTGTTTCTTTTTTTTTTTTTCTTTTCTTTTTGGTGATACTAGGGATGGAACCCAGGGCCTTTGGATGGAGTTGCATCCCCAAATTTGTTTATTTATTTATTTATACTTGAGACAGAGTCCTTTAACCTGCTAAGTTATACAGGCTGAGCTCAGACTTGCCTCTGCTGTCCTCAGCCCCTCTACCCTCTCAGCGCTGTGTTTACAGGTGTGCACCGCCCTGCTCCCCTTAAAGTTCATTCTTCCTGATCAGCAAATCTGCTTGCCATAGGTAGAGTAAGTGGGCGTTTCTGTTGTAATTAGCCTCCCCCACCAAAAAAATAAAACTTTACCTCTAGGGATATTGAAGAATGCATATGTCCTGAGGAACTGCAGTCTTGTCTCTAGAATTAAAACTGGAGGGTGATTCTGATGCCTTCTGTGTCTATTTTCCCAGAATTCACCCAAAAGGGTGCTTAAATCATAGGTAGCTGGTCCTCACTTCCCACGGAGCCTCCAAATTTCTGGATCTGTGGAGCTGAAATGCTCTAATAATTTGCATTTTTAACAAGCACTAGGTGATGTGGATATGCCAGTTTACAGTCCATGCATTGAGAACCACACTCTAGAGAAAGTAAAAGAAAGAAAAAAGCTAAACCACGTACCGGATTTTACCTTCTGAAGACAAGAGCTGATAAGACACACATCTTTCCCTTTGAGGAAGCCAACTGAACTGAAGAAAAGATGGGAAGGAGCAAGTAGCGTTAGGTTACTGAATGCTCCTCCAGTGAAAGAAAGTGGTTACTGAATGGTCCCTTTGTTAGTTTGTCTGAACCTTTGTATCCAGTACTCTGCACCTCAGGAGCACCGGAACCATCGCTGTGAAGAGGGCAGCTGGCCACAGAAGGCGTTGGCAGGGATGCACCAGCCCCTCAAACTACTTCGCCTGAAGTGGACAGCAACAAGGAAATCAAAGCCAGACATATGAAAGAACACTTCCGAGCCTGTGTCACATTGCTGATATCCCGGGAATGGTGAGAGTGGGAGGTAAAGTCCCAAAGATTAGAGCCAGAGGTTAGAGCCAGAGCCTGTAGAATTTAAGAAGGCAGATTTGTCTGAAATTATTTGAGATGGTACATTTGAGTTAAAATAAAATTTCATTTGTTTGTTGCCTTTTGCCATTTATAAGACAACAATTTTCCTTAGGACAGACCACATTTTCGAATTCTTTTTATTTCCATTGTATCAATCACTAATGCTTTACCTGATTCTGCTATAGGAGTTCTAGGTCAAATATAGCCCCACCACTCACTCCAAAAAACAAGTGGAAACAAGAGTGAGAAGCAGAAAAGGTCCTCTAATCAGTACACCTCTAATCAGTGCCAGGAAGACAAGGGGACCAGATTTGGAACATTCTCTTGGGGACCCAACAAAACCTCCAAGATTATGTGGAGAAATAAGGCAAGAAATATAATTGAGAGTTTGGGTAAAACTGGGACTGGACTGATTATTATCTCAGGATGTCAGGCAAGTTCTTGAGAGTGATAAGAAAATTGCTATTGCCTAGGGGTGGGTGCAGTATCCAAATTGATCACAAGATATTTATCTATCAGACCTGTCATTTTTGGAATCCAAGGTGACCAGAGAGTGGCACAGAAAAAGTACAAGTCAGAATGATGGCAGAGATACCAAGCTTTTTATCCTGCTTTTCCTCACCTACTGAGCATCTCAAGGCCACAGTAAATAGCGCTTTTTAGCCCCCCCCAAAAGTATATAAATCCTTATTACAGTACAAATCTTTATCTCCTTGAAGCATTAGATTTGTTGTGTTATTTCTCCACTTTACAATTTCCTATAGCTTATTTTATCACAGAGCAAGTCTGCAGCCCCTGGCTCAGCACAAGGTGCTTAGACCCCTCCTACTCAAATCGTAGAGACACTACTGAAGTGCCTTTAGCAATACAAATTTCTGGGCCCAACCTCAGAGTTACTAAGTATCTTAGTGCCTTTTCTCATTGCTGAGACAAAATACTCAACAGTAACTTAAGGGAGGAAAGTCCTATGTAGCTGACCATTAGTTAGTTGAAGTTTCAGGGCATCATTAGCTGGCTCCGAGGTGGGGTGACCCAGGGCAGAGAGCTAACAGTTCATGGCAGTGGAAAACAGAAGAAGCAACAAGGGCAAAGAGCGGAGACAAGCCTCTTTCTGCCCCTTTTATCTTAATCCAGACTGCTGGGGTTAGGGCGTTGTGAATCCAGTCAGTGGACTGATCCAGCAATTACCTGTCCTTAACACCAGCATCCTTAATCTTAGCATTGAAACCATGAATCAGTCACAAGCTCTAGATTCAGCTACCTCCAAAAAAGCCCCATCTGTGAGTTAATGAGTCTTTATGGGAACATAAAGTCATAGCACTAAGTCAGAATCCACACATTAGCAAGATCCTACTCCCCACCAGGTGAGCACACACCTGCGCTCACAGCTTGAGCAAGGGTGCTCTGTATTCCTGGCTGCCTTTCGTGATTACCCTCTAGCAAGAACTAATTACCACAGTCCTGTCTGTGTCATGAATATTGGATGAGAAGAGACAGTGAATCTTGGCTATTATTCCAGGTGTGAAAGCAACAACCAATATTCAGTGAGAAATACTTACAACTTTTCTACAGTATTAGCAACAACTGGCTTTTTATATAAAGCCCAGAGAAAACTACTATCAAAAGCTGCCATGAGAATGACTTTTACTGAATAGTGATAACAGCACCTAACTGCAGACATCATTCCAGTCTCTTATTTGCACACCTGTGTCTCAAGCCCTTCACTACCCCAAAAGGCTTTTAGAGATGCTACCTAGCACAGTGCTTATGAGAAAATACAGCTGTAAAAAAAAAAAAGAAAAAGAAAAACAGAAAATACAGCTGTAAATTTCACCACCTGCTACTGAATTTGGTGAGGATATTGAGCTTAGAATAAAAACGCCATATGAAATACATTAGACTTTAGGGCTGAATTATTTATACTCTGTTGCACTTGTGGAAGGAAGAAATTATTCTGTGCTTACACAGGCAACAAAACTGTGTTATGAAGTATGCACTGGAAGAGCATTGGCCCTGGGGGAAATTAGGCAGTGTGACTGTGAATCTCTAATGGGTCACATAAATGATTTAAATG
The DNA here is from genome assembly GCA_004027295.1 of Dolichotis patagonum. NCBI lineage: Eukaryota > Metazoa > Chordata > Mammalia > Rodentia > Caviidae > Dolichotis > Dolichotis patagonum. The sequence continues at coordinate 19,315 of PVJX010024210.1, read as the reverse complement.
ATTATCAAGGAAAGAAGGTGAAGTGAGAGGTCACAAAAGAATTGTACATAGTCTGAGGGATACGGGTGTCTGTATTATTCTTTTATGTGCATTGCCAGTGTGCTGGGCAGGTTACAGGTGGTACGTAAATCTGGGAAGATCATGCACCGCCAGCCCATAGGTACAGGTGAGAGCAGTAACCTACTCACAGAGGGAAAAACAAGAAATAAGAGAAAAGGGAAAATTACAATTAAGACAGGTGGCTGTGAACGGTGATGGTGACGGTGGACAGGGAAGACTAGAAAACATTTTCGCACAAGCAATGTAAAGGACAAAATATGCTTGTAGATTTAATATTCAAATGTGGTGCTTTATGCCCAGCTTCCTGGGGACTATAAGTATAACACAAGGGTGAGCTGGGAGAAATGTAAAGGCAGAACAGTAACCCACAGGAGAAGTGAAGGTGGGATTTGAGCGGCTCTGGAATTTGCTCGTAGTTGTAGACTGTTCCTTGCTGGAACTCCTGATGCCAGCCCTACATGCATGGTACCAGCTGGAGCACCCTTAGGACTGAAGAACATTTCCTGAAACTGCTAAGTACTGCAAAATCTTCATTCACTGGGTCTCATTTAGCAGGTATTCACACAGCACCCACTGTACTGTACGAGCGTAGGGAGTGAGCCGGAACAAGTTCTACGTGGTTTGAATATAAAGACCTGAAGTGGCATTTGAAGTATGCAAAATGTTTTTGGAGCACAGAAGGGAATATTATTTCTGTCAGGTGAATCAGGAGAGCCATGGGGAAATACAGCATTTGACATATATCTCAAAAAGAAGCTAAGAATTGCACATTTGCAAAGGAAAAGAATTTATGCCAGCATAAGGGAACAGGTAGTGCTAAGCTGGGAAATTTAGAAAATCCCAGCAGCTGACTGGTTTGTGAAGAGCAGAAAGTGGGTCTTGGAAGATAGTTGATGTAAGATCACAATGCTACACTTTATCTTACTTGGTGTGGATTTAGAAGACGTGGAAAGATTCTGAGTAGGCGAGTATCTCTAGTCATACGTGGGCCAAAGGCTTAAGAAAAATCACTTGTCATGTGTACACAGGATTGATTCCAAATGAGACAGCCTGGTATCTGTGATTCCACTGCTACATTCACAGTGCTGTCTCTGCCATTCTTTAGGTGCTTTTGATTCTGAAACTAGATGCTATCTCAGTTTTGTTTGATTATTTGTGCTTGTCGTGGTGGTACTGGGGAATGAACCCAGGGCCTTCACACAGAGCTACCCCCCTGCTTTTTTTTTATTCTGAATTTTGAGACAAGGATCTCACTAAATTGCTAAGTTTTTCAAGCTAAGCTCTAACTTTTGATCATCCTGCCTCAGTCTTGAAGGATGCTGGGATTACAAGCATACACCCCCCCACACACACACAGCTGTTGTCTCATCTTTTTAGAATATGGATTAAATAAACATGCATTGTAAAATTCTCTTAGTATTTAGGTAAATCAATTCTCAGTGCTTTCTAACTCTGAGCCCTATCTTTGCTCATACAGCTGAGGGTTCCATCACTTTCAGTGTCTTAATAAAAACCCCCTGTTATGTTTGGTTTTCTAGCTGTTCTCATTTGTATTTTCTCTAAATCCTTTCTAAGATTAAACAAACATCAAGACACCTGCGTGTTTTTGAAAAACATGGAGTCATTTTGCTAAAAGTTATTTCCATATTACGAAGTTTCTCCAGCATTTTCAGTCAGATAAGCATCTATTTTGATCTATTTAATGGACCCACAGATGCACAGGAATCTCCACCATGGGATTACTCTAATTACTAAACTACTTTTGTTTATCAAGAGTCTAAATCTACTCCATAACTGCTCACAAGTTTGCCCTTTGGAGCTATTCACATTAATTTCAATTTACTTTTCTGCCAAATATACTTTATACCCTATACCCACCCACACACACACACACACCCATGTCTTTAAAGACAATTTGTCTACTTCTATTCTCTTTTAGACTGAGCAAACTCACAGTTTCTTCACCTGTTCATTAGATAGCATCATGTGCAGTGCCTGGACGCTGTCTTGAACCATGCTGTCCTCCAGTTTAACAACTTCGTCCTAAAGAGCAGAATGAAGAATGAAACGCAGCCTCTGATGTGACTGGATGACCGTAGGAGCGGACCATGCAGACTCCTTTAATTCATACTGCTTCTACTTCACAGCACTGACTTACATTATGCAAAGAAAAAAGAAAACAAAGAATGAGGTTAGGTATTCTTCAATAAGCACCAAATAAATGCATAAAAGTTTTATGGCTACAACTCTAATCACACATTTCTGGGTTTTAAGTTGGCAAACAATATTTACCAGTGATAACACTGTCTTCATGAATTATTAAATGCTAGCTCAAATGTTCTAAATATCCTCTGTTAAAAAGTTTAAGGCAAAAAGTACCTAAGCAAAAAATAATGAATAATAATTTTCTAAAGTCCACTGTTTATTTTCTTTAGCTGAAAATATTTGATTGCCCTTTGCATTACATTTTCTGGGACTGAAAATAGTCCAGTTAATTCTTTTCTTACCTGTAGCTCTCTCTCCCTCTCACCTTTCTCCCACCCCTTTCCTTTTCAGGATAGCACACAGTCTGAATTTATTTTCTTGAGGATTTTTATATTCTTCAGAGCCATAATAATACTATCCTTTTTAATTTCCTTAATTTAAAATACCAGGCACCATTAGTGAAAATGATACAGTTTTAGAGGTATCAAACAATACTTTTCCAGGATTCTTAAATTTATTGTGTGATAAGAAATGGTACATTTAAAGAAAAATATATGGCAAAATTGAGTGTCAAGAAATAGGAAATGGGGGGAAATTGCAGAGAAAAATTCGGGCCCCAGATTTTCCGTGGTTCCTCACTCCTCTACAATTCAGCTAAAACTGACCCAGTCAAAGGAGAACGAACAGGAGAAAGAACTCCCTGTGTTCTTACGCTGTTTTACATTATATTCCCTATGAGAAAACTCTCTTTTCCACTTCTGATTAAAAAGAAAAATGGGTCTTGAGGTTTAATAAGAGAATTACTTCTCAGAATTCTACTACTGAACCTCAAGTGACATGATCATTACGAATTTCTAATAGTAACTAAATGTAAAACTTGAGTCACTAGGCAGAAAGGGTTACACCCCTCCAGTCCTCCTCAGAAGGGCAGGTAGCCGGAGGCCCGAGACGCCTAGCAAGAGCTCTGTGTAAGCACAGATTGCTGACCTGCACCCTCTGGTCCACGTCTGCCTTGACTTAGGTCTCCGAACCCGGCTGTTTTGGTCAGATCAGACCATTTGTGGCACGTTTCAAATAATTTGTAAAATTTCTTCTCTTTCCTTGTCTCATCTCCTGTTTCAAATACAAACTGAAGTCCCACTCAGTAGATGATACTGATTCATAACAAATTTGGAGGTAGGTTAAATGTTATTAATTTTCACAAAATTCTTCAGAATTCCATTTCCCTCACAACAGTGGAACAGACATTGTGAATGTCAGCGTTCTGCAAAACCTTCCAAGAATTACTTCTTTTTCCTCTAGAATAAACTCTATTTCTTCACTGTTGCTTTTACATTTTGTAGTTATGGCTTTCAAAAATCTCACAATGTTTGCTTGTCTTTTCTTAGTATAGGAAGGAAAGACTTATTTGTCCAGGCAGCTGCCCTGGGTTTCTTGGGCAGTTAACTCTTTCCCTTTACAGGCCTCTGCTGCATGGGGCACCAGGCATGGCCTCCTGTTACATCTGGACCCACCTTGGGGCCATACTGTATTTAAAATGTTGTCTTTACTTTCCGCCTTCCACACTTCTCTCCTCACTAGTGGTCTACTTCCAAAACCTTTCCTTCTTCCGTAGAACTGTATACATTTGTTTTAATCATTTCTAAATTCAATGAAAGCAGGACAAGTGGCCTAGTGAACTCAGTGTTCTTTATCTACCTGCAGGAGTGACTTTAAGTGTTATTTTAGCCTTTTAGAAGACAACAGTTTTGCTTAGCAATTGTGCCATAAGATTCATGTTGAACAGAAGAGAGAAACCCTTGGTTATTGTTACGTTATTAGGGAAAAACCATCTCAGCATATGTGGTGATATCTTAAATCCTACCATTTTTCAACCCTTCATTCTTCCAGGACTGGTGAATGGAAGTCACCTTAGTGACTCAGTTCCAATGAACAAAGCTGAACAATGTGAAACTTCAAGACTTAGGTCATGAAAGGCAACATGGCTTTCTTCTCACTCAGTCTAAGGGCACTGCCTCTGGGAGAAATTCGATGTCATGATATGTGCTCTAAGGTGACCCTGAGAACAACAAACTGAGGCCGCTGGTCAATAGCTAACAAGAGATGGAAGACTTGGGCCAGCAGCCAGAGCATATCTTGAAAGCTTGTCCCCCACCAAGGTCACCTTTCAGCCAACCTCATCCCAGGCCAACGACCCAGCCTACAGCCACAGCAGAGACCCAGGCTGCCACACAGCGATCACCACACAGCGACGTGATCTTGGATTCCTCAAGTAAAGAGACGAATTTTAAAAAAGAACTTTCATTTATGTAAGCCATTACATTTTGAAGTATGTTGAAGCAGGAATAAATAAGTAATATAAAAAATTGTAGAGATAGGACTGACGTAGACAGAATATTTGATAGGAAGTTATAAAATATAAAATTTCAAATCAGAGATGAGTGCAATATTGTTGAAAAAAAATAGGATGAATATAAAAAAGTCTATATCCAGGTGTTATTCAAATATATATTTATTTGAAATATATATAATATATAATAAATTATATGCTAAAGCATATATACATATATAATTTAACACTTAATAATTTCTACATATTTGTTAATTCACTCAGTACTCCATGGAAAAAAAATTTAGACTCAAATAATAATACCTGATAAATAATGTGAATTTTTAAATGGCATTTGTAGAGACAGGAGGTAGTTTATTTTGCTAGGTTGTATTCAGCATCTGACTTACACCTTTTGTTATTAATTGAAGTAATTACTGAAAATGCTTAGATCATTTTTAAAATTTAACTTGACCAAATTTGTTGTAAGTTCATATCTGACTGAACCCAAAATATTAGCAATATTTCTTTTCAAGATAACCTTTATTGATGCTGATATAAGGAGCTCTTTCTTAATGAAAGAAAAGTAATACACTTTAATATATAGCATAATAAACTATTTCTTAATATCACAAAACATGAAAAACCATCAGTGTCATTTCCCATTATTTTAGAGAGAAATTGGTTTTTTATGACTTATACCAAAAAAATTAATATTAAATTCACAAAAGAGCTTTCACTTTTATTACTTGTCAGGATGAAGGAAAGACCTATAAGCACTCATGGGAAAGAATGAAAAGACAAACTTCTGAAGCCCTCAGCCTCTGCTCTCTCAGGGACAGAAAACATTCAGCATTTATGATAGATGGCTCTGGAGTCTGGAAAAGCGTTTCACTTACTGCTGCTGCTGCTGGATTATTCACTTATTTTTCTCACATTTTTTCATCAGTTCTCTTTTATGCAACAGGCCTTTTAGGATATTTTGGGGCTGCGCTTTGAGGAGAATTAGTCATTGTCTGCAGATATCTGTCACTAAATTGTCTTTAGCTCTGACAACTTAATCAATTTTTAGCTAGCAGTTCAGGCCTGCTCTGCTCTGACACTCTTACAGTGAATTACACAGACACTCGGTTCTCTGCACTTCATAGCTTGCAGGTTTGGTTACTTCAAACTGAAAAGCAATTTTCTGACTTACCTTTTCTGAGTGTGCTCTACTCATGTCTTCTAAGTCTATGCTGTTCTTGAATGATAAAATTATAGTCTTACACGTCAGCATTGACTTTTGTCATAAACAGCTATTTGTGGTTTCTTGTAGTACAAATAAAGTGACATGTTGCCAATGACCCAGTAAACGTGAGCTAAAGAAGCAGTCAATTTAGAATCCCTGAACTTTTTATTTCTTTGGTCATTGATTCATCTGCAAAGATAAGTAGGTGAATAAAACTGGGCTTGTAACTTCAGACGCCTACTCTTCACTTCATTTTAGTGTCTCCAAATCGGCCTGATATTACTGAATCTATGGGCATCAGCAGATTTTAACGAAGATGGCAATTGGCGTACAGTACCTCTTTTTATCCAAATATTTATTTTCCATGGATTCAGCTACATATGGTCAACAAAGGTAAAAATATTACAGAAAAGTTCCAGACATAAACTATTCTTCTTTTATTAAGTTATTAGGTTGTTTTGAGTGTTACCATGAAGAAATCTCATACAGTCAACCCCAGCCCATTTGGGATGTGAATGTCCTTTTCTCAGCACCCACGCTGCATACACGACCCATCCAACAGTCATGAGTGGTTGACTGGCTTATCAGATAGGCTAACAGCATTACCGTGCTTGTGTTCAGGTAATACTTATTGTCCTGAATACTGGCCTCAAAGCACAAATTTTATCATAATTGTCCTATTCTCCAATAGTTATTATATGTAATGTCTTCCTATGACAAATGTGTAAATTGAACTTTATCACCACTGTGTACGTATAGGAAAAGTCACAGTGCACAGAGCAATGCACAGTCGTGCAATGTCTACCCTGTGGACAAAGAGAACTACACTTACACACAGGCTAATCCACACATAAAATTTTTTTTCAGTTAATATTTCGATAACACAGAAATGTATTTCCTTTTTCTGTTCGTTTAATCAGTCATTCTAAGAACTAAGTGGTATAAAGAAAAATATACTCTGGATCAAAATGTGAATCTCCGTATCTATGTCTTCAAGAGTTCTGCCTATTCTCTCCTAACAGTAGCCAGTTTTCCCAGCACCATTATTAGAGAAGTTATCTTTCCTCCAATGAACGTGTTTGGCCCCTTCATCACAGTGTCGTTTGAGGTTATTTCTGGACCTTCTAATCTGTTCCACTGATCCTTAGGTCTGTTTTTGTCAGTACCATGCTGTCTTTATCACAGTAGCTTTGTAATATCATTTCAAGCCAGGAATAGTGATGCTTCCTTATCTTGCCTTCATTGCCTAGGATTTTTTTCTGTTCTATGTCTCTTCTGTATCCAAATGAATTTTATGAATGTTTTATCTAGTTCTGTGAGGTATAACTAATAGTATTTTGATCGAGATTGCATTAAATCTGTATAACAATTTTGGGAGTATGACCATTTCACTATGTTGGCTCTTTCTACCCATGAGCAAGGGATACTTTTCCATTTTTTGATATTCTCCTCAACCTCCTTGTTCAGAGTACTGTAATTTTCAGTGTACAAATCTGTTACTTCCTTTATTAGATTGACTCAAAAGTATTTCATTTTTTGATGCTATTATGAAAAGTGTGGTTTCCTTAATTTTTCTCTCAGTGAGTCTGTTGTTTATGTACAGCAATGCTATTTATTTTTGAGTATTGATTTTATATCCAGCTACACTACTGAATTATTAAATCTAGGAGTCTTTCGGTGGAGTTTTTGTGGTATTCTATGTATAGTATCATGTTATATGTAAATAATGATAATTTAACTTCTTTCCTATCCTTGTTATTTTTATTTGTTTTTCTTGTCTAATTGCTCTGGCTAATGTTTTCAAAACTATATTGAATATGAGTGGTGATAGTGAACATTCACATCTTATTCCTGATTTTATAGTGCAAGTTTTCACTTTTTGACCATTTAGAGTGATATTCACTGTTTATCATAGATGGCTTTTATAAAATTGAGATAAAAACCATCTACTCCTATTTTGTGTAGAGACTTTGTCATGAGTGAGTGTTAGACTTTGTCAAATGCTTTTTCTGCATCTATTGAGATGATCATGTGATTTTTGTCTTTGGTTCTGTTGATATGATGTAGTACATTTATTGATTTGCATATATTGAACCATCCTTTCATCCCTGGGATGAAACCTACTTGGTCATGGTGAATAATCTTCTTGATGAGTTTTTTGCCAGTGTTTTACTAAGAATTTTTCCATCTAGGGAGATTGGCCTGAAGTGTGCTCTCTGTCTCTCTCTCTCTCTCTCTTTCTCTCTCTCTCTCTCTCTCTCTTGGTTGGGTCCTTCTCTGGTTTTGGCATCAGTGTAATAATTGCTTCCAGGAATGATTTTGGGAGTAGTGCTTCCTTTCAACTTCATTAAAGAATTTCAGTATTAATGCCACTAGATCTTCTCTACATTTCTCGTAGAATTCAACAGTAAATTCTTTGGGACCCGGGCTTTTCTTTGTTGGTAAGTTTTTAATTACATTTTGAATATCATTGAATGATATTGGATTATTTAAAATTATTCTATCTTTTTTATTCTTTTTTTAACAATTCATACATATCTAGGCATCTTTCCATTCCTTCTGTTTTCCATCTTATTATAGTACAGTTTCTTGACGTAGGTATTGATGACCTTCTGAATTTATGCATTATGAGAGTTAGGGATGCTAAGCATGTCTATGAAGCTTAGTAACTTATTCGTCTCATTTGTTCATCCAACATAGACTGACAGGAGGTGGAACATATCCCAGGTACTATTTCAGGTACCAGGAGACACAACATGAGCACAACAGGGAGTGTTCCTATGTAACTAAGGACAGGCTTCCTCTTGCCCTGGTAGTATTCTGAGTTCTAATTGAAAATAACATCAGACCTGGCTGTACTGAGTAAGAAAGAAAAAATGTAATTACGTGTGTGAAACTATATGCATTAAAATACCTTGGGAAATATAAAGCACTGTGCAAATATAAGGTATGATTTTACCACTAGAGAGCAGAGTAACCTCTTAACTGCATCCATAAGCAAAGCCCTTCTAACACCAGATAACAATTCTCACTTTCATCCCAGGTTTCCACAACCTTAAAATACTAATTAAACAATGTGCTGTTTTAGCCTTAGCAACATTAAGCACATGCACATACACATGTACGTGCATAAGCACATTGTCAGGGAATTCTTAACCCTTTCTGGGATAGCTTCTGTGTTGTGAAATAACGTGACACTCTATGACTTCATTTTTATCTCCCAAAATGAGCTTGGGTAGTGCCAGAGGGTAATTTTCTGGGACCCAGCAAGGCCTGAACTGAAGCTCTTTGGTGCTGCACTATCAATATTAACATTACGCTTTGGGCCAGGCCTGGTGGTGTATGCCTGTAATCCCAGCCCCTGGGAGGTTGAGGCAGAAATTTGAGAGTTTGAGGCCAACCTGGGCTACACAACAAACCCTGACTCAAAAAAAAGTGGTCACATAGTGGCCTCAGTGCAAAAAATTATTTTGTATACAAAAATGGTATACAAAATAAAATACCGAGGTAAATACAGCAGCCCTGGGGAAGGTACAAGAAAACAGTGGCTATGACATGGCTGTGTATCTGGACAGGTGATTCCCCCATGAAAACCCAAGGACACAGAAGGATCAGAGCACAACTGCTCTCTGCCCCTCAGAAATTCAGGAGGGCACATCGACAGCACATTCTGGAAAAGGGAGACATTTTTCAGGAAGACACAGAAATTACTTATTAATTCAGGTAAAATTGTTCTTTTTGAGGCACTTCCCATGTCTATACTGGGATTTAGTGTGGGTTAAATGCCTTTTAACGGAATGTAGAGATCACAAGGCAAGAGAAATCTAAAAGGGAATAGAGATGCTGGAAATGTTTAATGCATCTGTTGCTCTAATTTCAACAAGGCCAAGAAGCCAGACTTTCGACAGGGGAATATTGATTAGAGGGACACCATTAAGAGGGAAAAATGAAAAACAAGTTGTAACAGGTGGAAGTTATATGTTGATTACTATCTAAAACTTTCTAAAATAATGGCCATATTAAGAAGACATACACATAGCCGGGTGTGATGCTGCTGGCTTGTCGATATTCTAGAGACTGAGGAAGGAGTTGAAACTTTGAACCCAGCCGGGTAACTTAGTGACTTAATGAGACCCTGTTCCAAAATTTGTACAAGGAAAATTGAAAGGGCTGGGGACGTAGCTCAGTGTGAAGGGTCTGAATTCAATCCTCAGTATACAATGTACTAAAAAAAAAGTCATGTATACTTTTTATGCTAAAATGTGACATATACACCCAAAATAGATACAACAAAAATTCAATTCTGTATCACTTTTATTTTTTTTTGTTTTCAAAATAAAAACAGTTCAGTATCTAACAAGAATTCTTAATTGCTGAGAATTAACATGTGGGCACGTTTCCAAGAACAGCTTTACTAAGAAAATCATCCTGTGAAAAGTAATGTTTCATTTGACAAGCGTAAATTTGAGACAGGGAAGACAAAAGAGGGTTTTTTCCTATTATATAAATAAAACATGCTTATAACAGTCTGATACATAAATAAAATGAGAAATAAAAAGCACCTGTACAGCACAGCTTTGTCTGGAACCTGCATCTCTGTGAACAGTGCTACAGATATGCTGTGTCTGAGACAAAAACTTCAATGAGCTATGAACATACCGTAGGTTTGGTTAGTATATAATGCTTTTCACTTAATACCAGACCTAGAGTACCAATTTACTTTTATTTATACTCAGTCTATTAATAACACCAGAAAGGTTTCTTTCTCTTCATGGGAGGTCTTTACCCATAGCCTTGCCGGTTCCTTGGTGGGCACAGAGCAGTGTGGCGGTGTGGGCTTTTGAGAGGGCACTGAGCCTCCACACAAACCTTAGAAAAGTGCAAAAGTACCGACACATCTGGGCATGCACCTTTGTCTGTCTTTCTAGTAAAGTGTCACATGCTTAGGCAAATAAATACCCATTATTCAATATTACCTCAGTGCCGCACTTTAAATACATTTGGAAAATTGCTCATATGATTAAATAGAGACGTGAATTTTAGAAAGCTATCAGCATATTTTTCTATGTCAAGTATGTATACACAATGCTGTTTTATATAAAATCTTCACTAAGCAGCATGTTTTTAAATTTTTGTTAAAATTTTTACTTTTTAATCTATGATTTGAAGAAAAAAGCCAGCACAGGAAAAGAAAGCGGTGTTAGAAAGGCATGAAATCAGTGAATGTTCATTTGTTCCTGAAAGGGGTGAAAATGAGTCATTCTTTCCCCATTTTCCAATTTCATATGATTTATGTAATCGAAAGATATTTTAGTAGATGTTTACCTTAGAGACAGCAGCAATTGAAAGTCTTCCATTTGTTACAGTCTAGAAGCAGTGACATTTTGACTCCAGAGTAATAAATTTTAGTCTAATAAAAGATTATAATACTTTCTCAGAAATGAAAGTTTGATTTCAAAGTAGTCAAGGTTTGAACAACACATTGGAAAACTATAACATTGCATATTAAGTGGCGTTAAACTGCAAACTTTATTCAGCCCTGGTCTAAGCACTGACTCAGCAGATGGTGAACGAACACACACCCAGAGATAAAGAGGTGTCCTAGAGGTAGTAATAACAAAAATGAATCACCAAAGAAAACTAAAAATTTTCATGAAAATTTTACACATTCATAGAAAATGATTCTTGAACAATTTTAAACGTCTGTCATTTTACAGTTGAGTGTACCATAAGATGATCTGATGTAATGTACATAGTGAAGTAATTATTATAATCAAGTCAATTAAGTCAATTTCACAGAAGTATTTTTGTGTGTGGGCGACAGTACCTAACATCTACTCTCTTGGCATATTTTAAGTACACATTAAAATATTTACTGTAGTCCTCAAACCTTATATTAGACCTCTGGATTTATTGACCTGACATAACTGCAGTTTTCTAGTCTTTGATGTATACTTCTCTGCATTTTTCTTACAACAGTTTCATCTTTGGAAATCACTTTTCTACTCTCTGTTTCTATGTAACTTTTTAAAGATCATATATACATGATAACATGTAATATTTTTCTTTATCTGTCTGCTTTATTTCTGTTAGTATAACTTTATACTTATTTACTCATTTATACTTATGCATTCATCTGTCAGTGGACAACTGAGTTTGTTTCCATATTTTGCTATCACAAATACTTCTTCAATAAATATGGGAGTACATTTGTGAGGTGTGTGACTTTATTTCTTTTGGGTATAGACCCAAGAAGAATGCTGGGCCGTGCATGTGATACTTTTAATTTCTTCAGGAAACCTACACCAATCCACATGCTCATTCCCAGATAATCAGTGGTGCTGAGTACTTTTGCACCTTCAATAACACTAATCGTTGGGGAAATACAAACCAAACCTACAGAACAAAACCGAAATAAAGAATAAAGCTTTAACTTGATGTGTCTGCCATATGGACTTCAACATTTGTTCCTTTGACCTAAGAAAAAGCTGTTGAAGAGCCCAGAACCTCACGTTTGCCACTGTGGCCCTTCTTGTTCACTTGGTGACTCTGGGTACATACTCTGCATCAGGTAAAAATCATGGAAAGGTATTACTTAACCTTCCATGCAAACGGATATACAACTTAATGTTTAAGAAACACAGCCTGTGTTAAAATTAAGTAGGTGAAAGAAAACCATCCAGAACATGGAAAACGTATTTTTGATAGACATTAGAAGGAGAAGAGAATAAAGCTGTTCAATGGCAACACATTTATATAAGGATAAAGATATTTTGCCTAATATCATTAAGCTTATGCCAGAAATTAAGGGCAATAAATGTGATCTGCAATGCTTTTAAAAAGTGAAGGTATTAAATGTGAAGAATTTAGAAGATAAAAACATGTAAAAAATACAATAATATTCAAAATTCCCAACAAGAAGCTGTGGACGTTATTAGCAGTTTTGTTCACCTCAGTGGGTATAGGTGTGTTTAGATGGTTGTACCAGGTGTGAATGCGTGTGTGTGTGTGTGTGTGTGTGGATGTGTTCTTATCCAGCCTTTTATCTCCCTTTCTGTATAAGTAAATCCCTGTTGCCACATTTCATACTTCAGATCTTGCTGTATTCAAATCCCTTATTTCATTAATTAGCATTTTCTTATATTACTAAGTGTTGGAGACCACTACCCAGTGGCTCTGACCAGGATTTAAATTTAACTAATTGGCTTTCTGTGTTTATCTATGAGTCTGTCCTAAGCCTCGGCCCCTTGCCTGGCAACGGGAGCTGATTCATAGTAAGTGAACCTCTATGAATCACTGGTCCTGGCTGAGGCCTTTAGTGACCTGTGAGCCAGAGATACCTCAAAGGGCAAGATAAGGCCACAGCTGTGGACACTTGGCTCAAACATCAATTAAGTAGACAGAGACTGCAGCTGCAGAAATTACTCCTACAGTCTCACTCCTAACATGTCTTCATGATAAGGCAGCTCTACTGCCTGTGCTTTCCTCAGTTTCCATGCCTTTTGTCCTTGGTTGTAATAAAAGTGGGCTGAACCAAAGAAGTCTTTGTCTTAACCCTCAGCACCTCGAGCTCAACTAGAGGGTTTTGACCCTCCTGGAGTCCTAAAATTGTATAACTTGTCACATTTTATTTAAACCTTCACTGTACACTCATTTGGGAGATCAGAGATCTAGGTCAGGACCCAATAACTAAGAATTATTATCTCATTTCATGGAGAGTCTATGATTTAGCCACTTCTCATTGGACATCTGGGATTTCTCCTTTATTTTTTTATTTTAAAAAGCATTGCAGCAAACATATTTATCTCCACACATCTTAATATTTGCTTAAGAAAGTTATTACAAATGGAATTACAATATTAAACTTGCAGCATTTTTAACCATGAAGACTATTTATTATATTTTATGTATTTTATTTTATAAGGAAAAAATATGTGCTATAGAAAAATTAGAAAATGTAGGTATATATCAAAACATTGAAATATCTCCACATACATCTCCACATATCTTAATATTTGCTTAAGAAAGTTATTACAAAGGGAATTACAATATTAAACTTGCAGCATTTTTAACCATGAAGACTATTTATTATATTTTATGTATTTTCTTTATTTTATAAAGAAAAAATATGTGCTATAGAAAAATTAGAAAATATAGGTCTATATCAGAACATTGAAATATCTCCACACACATCTCCACACATCTTCATATTTGCTTAAGAAAGTTATTACAAATCGAATTACAATATTAAGCTTACAGCATTTTTAACCATGAAGATTATTTATTATATTTTATGTATTTTCTTTATTTTATAAAGAAAAAATATGTGCTATAGAAAAATTAGAAAATATAGGTCTATATCAGAACATTGAAATATCTCCACACACATCTCCACACATCTTCATATTTGCTTAAGAAAGTTATTACAAATCTAATTACAATATTAAGCTTACAGCATTTTTAACCATGAAGATTATTTATTATATTTTATGTATTTTCTTTATTTTATAAAGAAAAAATATGTGCTATAGAAAAATTAGAAAATGTAGGTATATATCAAAACATTGAAATAATCTAAGATTTAAAAGCCAGTATAGACATACCATTTTGACTTGAGATTTTTAGTTTCTTTCCTACTGATTTGTAATCAGTAAATAAAAATCTTTCTTCATTGTCTTCATTTTTATAAAATATTTTAATGTATACATTTTAAACATTATGGAACTGTAATTTTTCTGATAATAATTACATGAGTACTTTAGTACATTAAATACACAAATTATAAGAACTATGCAGAATTATATGTACCACAATTAACTTACCTAAGTTTTTCAATATTTAAATCATTTCCACCTCTACTATGGTAAATCTTAGAAAAAAATCATCATGCATCCTGTTGTATTTTACCAGAAAAGTTTCTAAAAAATAGAATTTATAGATCATGAGATATGTTGTCTGATGTGTTTGCCTAATTGCTAAGAAACATTATGTTAATTTTTCATCCCACCAAAAATTTTTAAATTGATAGCAACTCTATCAGTATTCTTTCTAACCTCTGTCAGTGCAATAGTTGAAAGATGTCTTCTCTGAAATATCAATTTACAATTATTTGATTAAATGTTTGGACATCATTTTACACAATGACTGACCATTTTCATATCTTATATTTTCAAATTACTTTTCAAATGTATTACTCAACTTTCTAAAGAATATGTGTATATTACTATAAATATATATGCACACTAAACTTATTTATTATAAAAATCATTTCATTCCTTTTTTAAAGTTCATTCTGATGTCCTCTCCCATACATTAGTTCTTAATTTTAACTTATAAACAATTTTCAGTCTATTCCTGTGTGTTTTCGATCTTTATTTTGGTCTTGACTGCTATGAGTCCTATGATCTTTTTTGCTGCCTTCAAAAGGCTCCCACTGCTGCAGCTGTTTCTGAAACTGTTATTTGGCTTTCAGTTTCAGGGTGACTTAGGTCTTATTATGTGAATTCATATTCCTAGAGATTTAGTAGCAGAAGAAAGTAATTATTAAATTATTGCAGTTCTTTCTCGCATTTCATTTGAATCTGGAATTCAAATGCCTCATAAAAGCTGCTAAAGTATCTGAGAGCAGCACCTATGAATTGAGAAAATATTAGCTCTTCCACATATGAAGAATTCTGTGGGGTTCAGGACTGCACTGTGGGCTGCACTGAAAAGTAGAAAAAGATGCTATTGAATAATAAATGAAGAAGAGAGATCTGAAAAATTAAATCTCTTATTTAATATTACTTCCTATTTAGTGCCAGCAATAGCACAAAAATTCAAATCAGTACAGTACTTCTAACCCAAAGTTACCTCCGACACAGATCAGATAATAGAGCTTTGCTTAATCCTAAACTTTACTTACGATGGGGTAAGGTACATTCTTAAATGTATGAAAGTAGTTTGATGATAATAATGCCATGATGAGAACACAAAATGACAGCTTTCTTATCTCCAGAGACTCCTCTCAGAAGTCAAATTCAAAATTAAATAAAAAATAACAAAAACTCACTCTTCGCAGAAAAATCAAGTTGATTAAAATATATTTCCCTAAAATAAATCCTTACAGACTTTTGCTTTTATGCTGGCAAATTAGTGCTAATTCTTTTGTTCCAGGAATTTGAGTTAAAATTTTTCTTTTTCTTTTTTTATAAGAAAAATCTTGTCTTTCACAAATACAATAGTGTGACTTTCCCAAAATTTGGGTCAAACAAGTAGTATTAGAAATGAAATTGGATCTTGTGAAAAACTTGCAAATGAATAAGTGCATTGCTAACTCGTGATCTCAAAGCAAGCAAAGAAGTTTGGAGGAAAGGAGTTGGAGAAAGACTGTCAGGAACTGACTTTAACCTTCCTCTGACGTATTAGATTTAAGTTTTCAAACAATTCTATACTAACATACCTCAAAACTGACCTTATCTTACAAGAACAAGTAAATACCAGGAAAAGAGTTTTCAATTAATGTTTGCATTAATTGACAGAATTTAAACTTTCATCATTTCAAGAAAAACATTTTTTCAACTTAGATTTAAAATCTTTAACATCTTCTGTCCAAGTTCAGTTCAGTTTTCTTTTACCTACACAGCTAAATGTGTCAAATCTGTTCCTATTTTTAAAATTTTCTTACTCTGTATTTAAAAAAAAGAGAAGGTTGGAAATGTTAATGTTTCCCATTATAATATTTCTTTCCCTTTCATGCTTCCCAAAAATAAAAGCCTCCTTTCAGCTAGTCTTGCTTCTAAATGAAGGAAACCAAAGTCCCCACATAGAATCATCTTCACAATCCTAACTCCCCCAAAGAACAAAATTTTTTAAAAATTTAGAAACACACACACATACACACACACACATGCACACACACAACCCTAAGAATTTTATGCCCTGTTGACAAAATTTATGCCACTCTATACCTAAAGTTACCCTATCTTAAGTTGAGAATATAACACTGGATATATAAAAATAAAATTAACTTGCACCCAGCATCTGAGATCTTCAATTTCTTTTCCTTTGAAATGAAATTTATATACCCTGCACTTGAATCATAAGGGTGATCTTTGATTTAGTCAGAGTACATATAACAATTGAAAATAAATATCTACATTTTCTTTAGGAAGGCTCTTTGTAATCTTTCAAAGTTAATGGTAGGAAGTAGGCAATTCTCAAGATTAGTAAAATTTAAAAAAAGAAAATGACTTCTTTATCCAAATGTCAGTGAAAGTGTTAGAATTATTCATTTACTTATTGCAGTTTTCCATATTTTTTAAATGAACTGATATCCAAAGTTGGATATGTGTGCCAACCAGTTTTTCTCCTTTAAGTATAGTCATTAGAAAATAAAACAAGATCCAAATGCTGAAAAACAGAGTGGACCGCACGAGACATGCGTCTGGTATGAGGAATAAAATAACAGAGAAAACAAGTCCATTGCTGTAGTATTAGATATGAAAAAAGAGGAAAGAGATAAAGTGAATCTCAAGGTCCATGCAAGATAAAGATGAATTTATCCTAGAAGAGTTTTAACAAAAATTAATAAAAGATAAAGTGTAACAACTTTTAACTAATACAAAAATTGATCTGTTAGTTTTACCTTTTTTTGGAGTAGAATTTGTAGTTAAGATCATCACTCTTCATTACAAAGTAAAACGACAACTTAAAGCAGGAAGTTATATATGCTCCAGGTTAGGAACATTTCCCATTGAACAAAGATTGTTCTTACATGTTGTCAATGGTGATTCTATTCATCTCTTCAGATGTTTTTGAAGCTTCTCTTAAAGTACCTTTATAAAAATTTAAGGAATTTAGTAGCTTTATATTCATTTAAGACTAAAGAGTAAATTCTAAAATTGTACACATAGTAACACAAACAGAATGCAAATGATACACTCCTCTGTGACGACTGGATGATGAGATTTTATATCTTTAGAGAAGAAGAAAGTTTCGCCATTGTTTTAACTTCAGCTTCAGCATTAAAAATTACAGACCTGGTGAATTAATCTTTTCAGTAAGATTAAGTACTGTGTCTTATCCACAGATGAAGTGTTTATCTTGGAGGAATTTTCCCTTTAATACCAGCCAGAGCGGTTTGGGAAGTCTTACGAGAACAGGCTTTCTTGGGGATGGCAGTGTTCACAGGTGATCTGAAATGAATCACCTACGATTTTTTTTGTTTGCTAACTATAATTCATATTTTATCCCCAACTCCCATCTCATCCACCCTCATCCTCATTTCTCTTGGAAGGTTGCTTTGGGACCAAGAGAAAAGAGTCATCATGCAAGTATATAAAAGAATTTCCTATTTAATGCTCTATTTTCAGGGCTCATGTCACTCTCTTATTTCACATAGGTATACACTCCAGCTGATTTGTATTCCCCACTGAAGAAAATAGGAAACCAATATATTACATTTTTGCAGCAAACATCATATTAAGATTAGGGAAATTCTCATTCTATAATTTTGACAGGCAAGGACAAATTTCTTTGCTGTGGCATGATTTCACACATATGGTCGTGTAGTCAAAAGAAATCTGGAGTTTCTTTCCACATTTTGCTGAGACTTTATATAAGTTCTTTATTCTTTCCGACACTATTTTTACTTATGTAAGCAATTAATTGCATGTGCTAGTAATCTTTCAGGTTCAAATTAAATAATATGTCAGAAACCTGATAGTTAACCACAAGCAAATATCAAAATGTGACTTATCTGGAGGAAACCCCATTAAAAGTGTATCAGAACCCTATGAATGCATGGAATGAATGTATCCAAATCCTTTTATTTCCAGTGATTTTCAATGCAGTGATTATCTTAATATGGGTTTTTCCTAAGGTTTACCCTAAGCGAAAGATTGGGAGATGGGCAGTGAGGAGGTGACATCAGAAAGTATTAGGAAATAAGGGAAGTGTAAAAGAATAATAACAAAGAGAAAATGCACTATCGTAACACCAATTTGTACAGTGCTATGGTTAGCGGGGCTCAGTCCTGTTAGGGACTCCCATAGGCCTTATGAAACAATTCTCAGAGTTCATGCTTAGAGGACAGCAGGGTCACTGAGGGTATGGCTCTTCATTCACTGTTATCATCTTCACATCTATGCATCTAGGTTGTTTGCTTAAGACTGTGCTAGAGAAAGGACTTGGGAAGACAAGCCACACTCAGAGGTTGGCGTGAAAAGCAGGCAACAGGCAACATGCCAGGCAGCCATTGCTCAGGAGGGCTCGGGGGCCTGCTTGTAGGGAAGTCACCTGCTACCATGCTGCTACTTGTATTGCGCACCTCAGCAGAGTGCAATGTGGCCACCCTTTTGACATGTGCTCTCTGAGAGAAGCAGACCTGTATTTTCTGTATGAGGTATTCATTTCCTCCCTCTGCTTTTGATTTGAAGTCCCCGTAGCTCCAAATTAAGTGAGCCAAAGAGAAAAGAATGAAGTAAAAGAAAGCTACTGTTTTCCCCTTCCCT
>PVJX010024209.1:0-28365 GCA_004027295.1 Dolichotis patagonum | reverse complement strand
CAGAACCACATGGGTCTCCAGGAGCTGAGAAAGGTAGGCTGCAGGCCTGGGCGTGCCTCAGCATCACTGGGAGACCCATGCCTGACTTCCGATCCCCGAGGCCAGGGGTGGCAGTTGAGGGAAGTTGCAAGTGTGACAGCACTTCTGGGGTCCCACAGGCCCTGGCCTCTTGTGCTCCCTGTCTTTGTCCTGGGTGCCCCGGGAGGGTTGACACTTGGGGACGGAACAGGTCCTCACATTGTCCTTGAAAGGGGATAGGGTTGGGAGCCGTGGTCTGCAGACTGGGACCCCGGTGGCTTTCCACATTTCTGGGATGAAGGAGCACCCTATCTGCTAGAGACCCTACATCTGGGCTTGTCCCTGTTGCACCCTGTGCCATCTGGTCTCCAAAACTGATGGTGGTCACTCCTTGGCATGGCCTCTGCCCATGCTGCTGGCTGTACTGGGGACCATCTTCCCTTTCCTTCCTCTCTGTCTTACAGAGCATCACTGCCCTGCCTCTGCCTCCCTGGCCACCCACCCTGGATACCACGGTCTTCCTGGAACACTGTCCACCTGCCATTTATTTCATGATTCCCTGTTGGCCCTGGTTATCCTCCTGTACTGCACAGTCACAGAAGGACCAGGCCTGTGTGCCTCTGCCAGGGTGCCCACAGCCCCCTGCCACAGTGACTGTGGTGCTTGCTGCTCCCCACGTGCCACTGGAGCCTCCCTATTCATCTTCTGAGCAGCTCTGGCAAGAGTTGAGGGGTCTCCAGCATTACAGAAGAGGAAGCTGAGGCATAGCAAGGCTAAGCAGTGGGGCTGAGGTCACAGGCTTGCAGGCACCCAGCTGGGCATCCAGGCAACATATTTTGGGTGACTTTCCCAAGCAGGAATGTCAGGTGTGGAACTGGATCAAAATGAAGTGGGACGTTCTGTTTCTCAGTGCGCCAGCCACACTCCAGGTGCTCAGAAGCCCCACGTGACTCATGGCCAGCCTGTAGCTGGAATGTGAGCATTTCCCACAACATGGGGCGTGCTGTGAACTGTGGGCCCTCTGCAGGCTGGGAGGCTGGCTCCAAGCTCCCCACCCAGGAGGGCTCTGACCAGCTGCCTTGTCGCTTCTTTCATGGCTGGGACAAAATGCCCAATTCCCACAACCTAGGGAAGAAGAGATTGTTTTGGCTTACGATTTGTAGAGGTTCAGTCCATCATCAGGTGACTCCAGGGCAGGAGGGCACAGTGGGCAGGCCTGGTGGAGGAGAGCTACTCTGCTCAGGCTGGCAGACTGAAGCAGAGAAATCAAGGGAGGGAGAGGGAAGGGTAATAAACCCTCCCAGGCCAAGTTACTGCGTCTTCACCTGCCAGCTCCACCTAGAAACAGCAAGCCAGTTGTAAACTGCACAATCCAACCACCTTCACAAATCCCAAAATGAGCTCTTGAGGCTTTGGGGACATCTAGATATAAACCACAACACCAGCCCTCACAGAACCACAGTCTCCTCCCCAGCCCCACCTGCTCCCACCCTCCTCTGCTGGCCCTGACTGGGCTCTGCTTGTCTGAGCCCTGTGGCTGGGGTGGTCTACTTCCCCCTCACCACATCTTCAGATGGAAAGGGCCCAGTTCGGTAGGCCTCCTCCTCTTCTGCTTCCCTTTCTCTCTCCTCCTCTGTCTTCCTTCCTATCCTTCTCTTCCTCCCTCCTTCTCTTGCTAGTCCTGTACGGCTGTAAGACCCATTCTCAGCTCATAGCCTGCTCAACACACAGCTGCAGGCCGAACTTAAAGCCTTGGCTCCCACATCTGGAGTTCTGGTAATGCCTCGCCTCTTTCGGGACCATCCCTGAGCCCTCTCTACCTGCTCCCCGTTTCATCTGGGTGTGTCCTTCCTCATCTGACCTTCCTCCACACAGAGCTTCCACACAGAGCTCAGATCACGGAGACGCTGCTTGTCTGTCTCGGGGGCTGGAGGTGGAGGGGTGTGGTGTGCGCCCCTCGCTGGACCCTGGGCTCCCTCGCTGTTTTGGAGCAGGCAGAAGGTGCACAGGGCAATTCAGATAGTGCTGCCTTTCAGCTCCTGTGGTGTTGTCCAGGCTGCTGTGCTTCTTCCAGGGTCTCGGGCAGACCACCCCCAGCGACAGGACCAGTGTGACCTGAGGGACTTGGATGGATGATGGTAAGGCCCTTTCGGCCCTGAGTCCCTTCTGCTGCCTGTTGAGCTCTCTGGGAGGGGCCTGTTTGCTCTGCTAACTTCACTAATTTCCTTGCAGTCATGATGAGCTGCTTGCTGGCGTCCCTCGCTGCATTGTTGGTGTGGTGTGCTCTGTTTTCTTGACCCTGCTTCCTCCTCACCAAAGGGGACATGAGGGCACATAGACACCTGCAAGTCATGGGGAGGAGGTGGCTAAGATGCCCTGGACTGTTCTGGACCTACCTTCACCTGCAACTCTTCTACCTTTTACCTATGGGTCTCACCTGTCAGCTGCCCACCGCCCTACCTATGCCCACCACCTCTACATCCAGGGCCTCCTGCTTCTGGTCCGCTTCCTTGCCATCCCTCAAGAGCCAAGAGACATGCCCAGAGCCAAGAAGACTCATAGTGCAGGCTGGGAGGCTGGCAGAGGGTTTGCCAAGCACCAAGCAGGGCACAGAGACAGGCACCCAGACAGGAAGATGGGCAGAGCCTGGGTGGCAGCCCCAGTGCTCTCCCACTAGCTACAATTGGCTGGGATCCTGACCTCCCTAAACTTCCTTTGTAAAATGGAAGGAATCATGGCCTCTGATTCCAAGGTGTTCAGAGCATCAAACCTCAAACAGGGACTTACTGCATCCACTCCCACACCTGAGGCCCCACCAGCGTGATCACTATCCAGGGGGATCCAACGTACATGGGCAGGGGCTGTGCTCTGAGTTGGATGCTGGAAGGTTCTCTAGGGTGGGATGTGGTACCTGTCAGGAAGGCACTCCCTGCCCCATGTGCTGCAGAAGAAGCTGCCTGCCTTAGCCCGGCTTCTAGAGATGGAAGTTCTAAGGAAGATCCAGAAGGACCACTTTCTGAAAGAGCACAACCCCCCAAGTGTGAGTAATGGACACCTTGGGTGACACAGGATGGACTGAGAGCTGTGAGATACACATGTATGCTCTGTGGAGCCCTCACTGAGAAGGCTGCTTCAGTGAGGGCAGCGTGCCCCCAGGAAGCCACCAAATCCTGTTCCTGCATCATCCCATGAAGGCTACAGGAGAAAGAGTTTATCCCTTGGTTTGTATGCTCAGTGTTAAAAGTTCTCCACCCAGAGCACTGAGCAGGATCTCTCAGTATCTTTAACTGTGAAGTCATCATTTACCCATCCACACACTCATCCATCCATCTATCCATCCATCCACGTATTCATCCACCACCCATCCACTCATTCATCTGTTCATTGACCTATATATCCATCCATCCATCCATCCATCCATCCACCCTTCCTTCCTGCCTTTCTTCCATTCACTCATCTATTTTTCAATATACTAGTTCACCACCCAGCCACCCACTAATCCATCATCTATCCATCCTTCCAGCCATCCCCTCACCCATCCATTAGTCTATTCATCTGTCCATCTACTCATCCTTCCATCCATCCATCCACCCACCCATCCACCCATCTATCCATTCATGTATTCACTCACCACCCATTTACTTATCTACCCATTCAACCATTCACTCATCCACCCATCCATCTGTTCATTCATCTATTTATCCATCTACTAATCCACCTACTCATTACTAATCCATCCATCCATCTACTCATCCATCCATCCATCCTTCCTGCCTTTCTTCCATTCACTCATCTATTTTTCCATATACTAGTTCACCACCCAGCCACCCACTAATCCATCATCTATCCATCCTTCCAGCTATCCACTCACCCATCCATCAATCTATTCATCCGCCCATCTACCATCCATCCATCCATCCATCCACCCACCCATCTATCCATCCATGTATTCACCCACCACCCATTTACTTATCTAACCATCCAACCATTCACTCATCCACCATCCACTCATTTACTCATCCACCCATCCATCTGTTCATTCATCTATTTATCCATCTACTAATCCACCTACTCACTTACTAATCTATTCATCCATTCATCCATCATTTATCTATCTATTCATCCACTCATTTAGACATCTGTTCATCCACGCACTAATCCACCCACCTATTCACTCATCTACACACCCATTCACTCATTGACCCACTCATCTACTCATCCACCCACCCACCCACCCTCCCCATCCATCCATTCGCCTACCCACTCACACAACCACATGTGTGTCCATCAATTCACCCATCCTTTCATCCATCCACCTAACATTCAGGGATCCCTCTGTCTTCTAACCTGAATTCCGGACCTAGGGGCACCAGAAGCATCAGGCAGGGATGTACCCCTAGATCATCAGGATCTTAGAGGAGGCCTCACATAGGTAGAAACCTGGCTTTGTCAGCAGATCCCTGGGGGTAGTTCTCATTTCTGTGTATCCATGTGACTTTAGAAAAGTTACTAAGGTACTCTGGCTCTGCTACCATCCTGGGAGGTTTGGGATAGGGACATCTGCCTAGCAGAAGCATCACATGACTTTCTGTGACAAAACACACCAGTCTCCAAGACTTGGCTGCCTCGGGTTTTCTGTAGTTATTTTTGTTATTGCTATTTAGTCCCTCCTCCCAGCCTGGGTTTCCCCTTGCCCCTGGCATCCCAGGCCTCTCTGGGTGTGGGTCTGCATGCTGCTCCTGGGCACTGGGGTGGTGGGATCACAGACCTGTTAGTTGCTGGGGTTTGGGGTGTGGTCAGGAGGTGACTGGAGTGCAGAGACGAGGGCATGGAGACAGTGGCTATCAGTGAGGATAGTCACAAAGGGCGGCACTCTTTGTCCTTGTTGATTTGTCTGCTTCAATCTTGAGGGTTTAAACCTGTTCCAGATCTTGCAAGCTGGACGTGTGATCTGCATCTCTTTATTGCTGGTCCTCCTGGCAGCCTTGAGCTGCAGATGCTCATCCATAGTTCTGGGCGAGGCAGAGCCTTTCCCTTTTGAAAAGAAGGGAGATGCTAATTCTGCGCTTTGAATTTACTCTCTGAGCTTCAATTTCTTATCTAAAAGATGGAGATAAGGTTGTCTATCCCGCAGAGTGGTTGTAAAGATGAAGGTGTTTAACATCCAACACAGAGTTCATAAACACAACAATGATGCACCTAGGTGGGCGCTGGTGATTCCCCACCACTGTTACTGTGCCATATGTATCAGATCTATTTGTGAGACTTTCAGTTGATAGGACAAAATGAAATGAATAGGATGCTTCCCCTTGCTCCAAACATGCAGAGGAAAATGGACAAAGTGTAACAAAAGTTATAAATGCGGTTGAATTTGAAATCAAGGGCAAGGGACTCAGATACCACCAGTAGTTTTGAGATGGGTCTCAAAACTCAAGGGAAGAATAGGTGCTCAGCTGCAGGGTTGAAAGGAGGCATGAGGCTGAAGGGAGTCCTCAGGCCCGGGGAAGGGAGAGCTGGAACTGAGATCCTTCAGTAAATGCGAGCTCAGTGTGTGGGACAACAGTTGGGTACCTGTGCTCCGCTGTCAGAGAGGCTTCTGATTTTGGAAGGCAGATCCTTCTGAGATACAGAGCCAATATCTGTATCAAAGAAACCAGGGAGAGCCAAAGCCACTGGATGCCAACAGACACAGATGCCAAGCCCGGGCGCAGAGTTTCCACCCCTAAAATGCCCAGGACACTTGGGGAAATGATACTCACAAGGGAATTAGCATTCCAGAGCCACATGTGGCAGAGTGAGCTGAAAT
The DNA here is from genome assembly GCA_004027295.1 of Dolichotis patagonum. NCBI lineage: Eukaryota > Metazoa > Chordata > Mammalia > Rodentia > Caviidae > Dolichotis > Dolichotis patagonum. Next base: position 22,541 of record PVJX010024209.1, on the reverse strand, counting down.
TTCCAAAATAAGCCTGTTTAAGTCCTTCAAAAAGTCAAAGGAATATCGTTCATAGACAAAACTAGGGCACCAGAAGGAAAATGAACTGGTGTTAAAAAGCAAACAAAGAGGAATTCTAGGAACGTAAAATACAATCACGAAGGATAAAGAGGCTTGATGCCCCATTCCTATTCCTAAGGTGGTCATTGGAGGTGTCCGCAGCTTTGCTGCTTCCCGTCTTTGGAAATATGGCAAGGAAGCGAAGGAGGACCTGGCTCATGTCACGGACTCCACCGAGGATTTATCGTCTGCGGAGGGAGCTGGGTCTCAGGAAATAAAAAGAGCAGAGCACTAATCTTGCAGTGTGCAGGCACACAGGCCCGGTGTGCTCCTTGGCACCTTTCATCCTGACTGCAGACTCCCAAGCAGCCGGCTCCTCCCCGAGGCTTGGAGACAGCGGCCGGGTGTGGTCCCACTGGGTGTAACCGGGTTGGGGACAGAGCTGTGTCTGGGTCCACTGACTTCCAAATGCAACTGTTCCATTATTTGCCCTTGGAGTCATACCATGGAGCAACAGAGGGACCAGTGGCAAACAGCCTCAGACCCTCACACCCTCCCTGGGACTCAAAATCGGGGTCCATTTACCAAAAAGGTGAAGGTCAATTTGCTTAGTAATTAATTTACTAGCACTAAACTGTTTAGTGTGGATTTCATTTTGTGGATCTGGGCATCCATTCTCTTCTCCCAGCTCCTCTGTCGTAGCTGCTGCCTCTGTGCTGACCCTTGCGCTTGGCTCTGGCCATCTCGGAATCCTGCTTGTCTCTGAGCATCGCACTCTGGCAGGATGAGCGACTGTGCCTGGGAACTGTGCATCTCGAAGGGCAAATTCTAGGATGAAAATTCAAGTCCAGCGACAGCTTCTGATGGTCGCCTGGAGCTCCAGGGATTACTGAAGTGTTTACCACCAGGACACAGGGATAGGCTCTCGCGACGTGGCATCCATTAAGGAGATTGATTAGGCCTCAGGGAGTAGATCAGGAATGCATGGGGCATGACAATTGGTGGAGTTAATTGTAATTAATGACTAAGAAGTCCTTTAAGAATTCAAAATTAATTTAAAAAGACAAGTATAAGGATGCAAAGCAGGTCCAACTGTTTTTAAATGCTTCCCATTGAATACATATTTATCAGAAATACATTTCTTCAGACATGCTTTTGGAAAAATGATTGAAAAATGTTCTTAAAATATCTCAAAGTCCTCTCCCCCGAAGGAGGAGGGATACGCTTTGGTGGTGCAGATGGACAGGCTGTTAAAGACGCTGAAGTTTAAAGCAGCCTGGAATTAGGCAGTGGATCACCAGGGAAATCGCTGCAAGTGTGGAGGCTTGGAGCGAAGTGGTGGGTCCTTATCCTCGCCATGTTGACAGCCTTGTTTGTAAAAAGGAAAGAGGTAATTTGGAGTGTAGAAGAAAGTAAGGTTTGGTTGTGGGGACCCTCAAGTGCATTTCCACTGTGAAGTCTATTTTATCCCAGTGAGTAGAAGAAAAGAAGATTAGAGACTACTGCCACCAGCACTCAGGGCTGGCTGCAAAGCCCTCGGTGGCTCTGGGCAGGCTCTGTGATACCCAGAATGGCAATTCAGCAGTGACGATGCTGGCTTTCAGGCAAGTCTTTGTGACCATGAATCATGATGTGTCAACTTGAATGAAGTAAGAACCGCCTTACAGATTAGTAAAGCACAGTGCTGGGTGTGTCTGGGGGTGATTGACGTGTAGATCAGCAAACTGAAGGTAGAAAGCCCGACCCATAGACTTAGCATGCCTTCCAATGCACAGTTGTACCGGCGACACTTCAGACCTTCGACCTTGGGCTGGCCTGGCCCCCAGCCCCTTTTCTTCTGTGGATGCTATCGTCACAGCGGAACACCTCTGGATTCTCCCTCTTTTGGTCCTAGACCATGGTGGATTCTCCCATTCTGACCCTGTAAGCCTACCTAATAAGGTCCCTCACGTTCTTTTTTCTATTAGATCTGTTCTTCTGGAGAACACTAACTCTGAGCAAGCATGATCAACCACCGGGGGAGGAACTGAGCCGGTCTCCTGCCTGCACAGACATGCCTGCCCCATGAAAGAGCTATCTTGGGAGTGCTACCTCCAGCCCCTCGCAAGCTGCCCTTACTGACCAGGGGACCAGATGGCGCCATCATCGGTGAGCCCTGCCCAAATGATAGCAGGTTTATAAGCAGGGATAAAGCTTGCTGATGGTTTAAGTCACTAAGTTTTGTGGCGCATTTTTTACACAGCATTACTCAGCAAAACAGTGCCGTGTGCTTTGTGTAATATGTCTTTCTCCCTGCTCTCTGTGTCTGTCTCTCTCTATATATATACACGAACATGTTAAAATAAAAGCTCTATTTAATGGAAAAGTGTTATTTATTTTTAAAAACAAGTAAATAGATTTAGAAGCCGTGTGAGGAAATCTACAGGTGTTAGACAGTTAACGGGAGAAACGACACCTTGAGTGTCTCACAGGTGTGAGAACTAGGCTCATGCCCTAGGAGCTGGGGTTTCATGCCTACACAGTGCTGGGTCTTTAGTTAGGACTTAAAAGGACCTGGACTTGGGCTCTCTGCAAAAAGCCTTGAGCAGAGAAGATCTATCTGATTCGTGATAAGAAATAGAACAACCACCACCCAGCCTCAAGAAGCAGATGGGAAACAAGGTGCCTTAGGCAGAAACTGTTTCTCCCAAACAGTTAGAGCCCCAAACCGTGACTATTTTGGAATCAAAATCCACACAGTGCTATATTGCAAAAGCCCTGAAATAAAGAATTGCAGACCAAACCGATTCAGCACCAGTGAACTCATTAAGTATTTCTAAAGACTATCCCATAAAAATACTTCCCAACCCTAGGGAACATTATGGTCCTGGTCAACTCTGGGAGAAGATAAATTGATAAGTATTATGCACAGAGCACAGGGAAACTCACCACGATGAGGGCAGTCAGCAAAGGGCATGTTGGAAAGTTTGCATCCAAAGAACTAGAAATGCTAAAACATCCTGCCACAGCTTTGGCATAAACATAACAAAGTTGGCCAAAGAAATAAAGACAGATGGAACTCATAAAATGAGAAGATGTGATTAAGAGCCACAGGACTTCATGAAAATAAAAACAAATTGAAATTATAGAGTTAGAAAATCCAGCCAAGTAATTCTCCGTGAATAAGATCTGGGCTGCTCACCAGTCCAAGGCCAGTATTTGGGGACGGGGACTGCGTAAAGGGAATGAGCCTTATTCCACAGCTAGCTCCCTGGGGGACGAGAGGCCAGACTGTCCTCAGAGCTCCACCTTGAGAGCTCTGGGGCCCAAGGGTGTCTAAGGGGAGGTGGGGAGCAGCAAGGCAGGGAGACTGTGTGCTGAGCAGACCTTCACCAGGCAGGGCCTCTGACCCGCTTTCTCTTCTCTAGAACATCACGAGGACTTCAGCCTCCTGGGGACAGGTCCTGTCGTCCTTTCTAAAATGGACAGACTACTTTTCTGCAAATTAAACTCCAGAGCTGTTTACGTGCTTTGGAATAGTCGATGCAGAGCACTAATGACGAGGAAGGGGCATTGCAAAGGGCACGGATGTTCTGGTTCCATACATCTAAAGAAAGATCACTCTTCACCTGACGTCTTAACGGGGGGGGGGGTTGCTTCTCTGAAAAACTTAGGTCGCCTGGCAAAATGGAGGGAATGTAACTCTTGCAAAAGGACCAAGGTTGGGCAATGACACTGTTAGATGTGTCAGCAACTCCCGAAGGAGCTGGTCTGTCAGTAGTGATTTAAATGTCTCTCAATAGGTGTTTTATGTGAAATCTTATACGGGGTGGGGGAAAGAGGCAGAGGGAGAGGGAGAAAGTATAACACAGTAGTGCCCGAGGTGGGGGAATGCGGTGTGGGGCTCCTTGGGCCAGCTGGGTCAGCTGTCCTTCTGCTTCTGGTTCCTGTTCTTCATGAAATCTCAGCCCCCAGGAGGGCCTGCATCCCTACCCTGCGGTGCCTTCTCCCTCCGCCTATAGCAGGGCACCAACTTCGTATTTCCTTCCAATTTCAGCCCCGAGTGAAGCCTTCTCACTCCCGCTTTGAGTTTACCCTTGATGTGGAAGACGCTTTTGTTGCTGAGACTTCCCTGCATGTCTGCACGTTTGGATTAGAGAAAGAAACTTTAGCTCCATGCCTGGCACTTTGGCCATTGGCTCCTGGGAGAGATACTGAGGCTGGAACTGCCCCACTCAGCAGCCACCAGGCGTATGGTATACATTCAACTATAAATAATGTAGAAGAGGGTGAAATTTAAAATTCAGTTTCTCAGTTGCCTTAGCCACACTGTAAGTGCCCTATGTCTTTGAGGCAGCTTCTCTAGTAGACAGTTCAGGAAATTCTCGGCAGGGTGCCGCAGTGTCTAAGAAGACTCCACAGGGAGTCGTGGGTGTGAGATGCAGATTCGTCCTACAGGGGACCTTCCTCAGGGGCGGGCTCCTTCCCAGAGGGAGTGATGTCCTGCTGGGGGCTGTGCAGGGGACTCAGGAAACATTATTGTGGGGAAAGTGAGTCCTGAGCTCCTGGTGGCACCACCAGCCCCTCCCCATGGCCTAGGATGGAGCAGCAGACAGAAGAAGGAGGTGACAGCAGCTGTGTGTCTCTCGCTCCTCCCAGGAAGGGGAACCCCTGCATCTGGGAGGTCTGGACAGTGAAGGTGCGGGGAGCTGTCTCCAGATGTTGCTGAATTACCATAATCCACGGCTCTGTATTTCTCCAACAAGGCTTCGTTTACATGCACACAGCATTTGCCATGAACTGCTTTCAGAATTAAGCAGAAACAGGGAACCGTTAGAGCTTCCGGCCCGAGGGTGAGCACAGAGCAGGAGAGCAAAGCACTTCAACAGGAGCAGAGGCAGCTGGGGGGAGCAGAGCTGAGTGGAGAGTGGGGAGGAGGGGAAGGGAGCTTCCTGCCTGGATGCCACCAGCCAGGCCTTGGCGATGAGCAGAAGGTCCTCTAGGGGGCAGGAGCAGCCGAGCAAGATTTGAATAGGACAAGTCCTCCTTCCTGAGATTGGAAACACAGCCCTGGATTTGCAAGAGGAACATGGAAAATTGGTCCGGGAGGCCAGAGCTGCTGGCTGATTAACGAGTTCCTCACTGTGCATCACCCCTGTGCCTGGTAAAGTCAGCGCGATGCCCAAAGCCTCTTCTTTAAAGGTAGAAGCACAGTGTTCAGCAGAGCAAAGAGCAGAGATGCTAGACCCCGAGAACTAGAGGCCAGTGGGTAGTCCCAGGGGCTACGGATGGAGGCATCATGTCAGGCTGTCCTGACGGCTTGGAGATTTGGGGTCCTTTGGGGCTCCCTGCCTGTCCTTCTGGGGCTCACTGTCTACTGGGGTGGGGGGTTGAAAGAAAAGAGCACAGCTAAATCTGTATTTGGAAGAGTCTAAATTTGTGATAAGACCTGAATTCTGTGAAGATACAGATTTCCCAGCTTGTCCTGATAAACCCATGCGAGTTGAAATTCTTACAATTCAAATGTGCATTCAATCCAGCTAACCTAGGGAACATCACAGCTCTTGTGAAACACAGGCGAGGCCACCGGCAGCCTGTTCCGAGGAAAGCGTTGACTATCTAAGCCCGTGTGGTTTACTGACTACTGTACCGAAAGCGTAGAGGGCTGGGTTTGCTGGGTTCACTTTTGCACCACAGAGCTGATGTTTCTTAGATGGAAGGTGAAAGCCTTCTGCTGGGCTGGTGGCTGCTCTAGCTTTGTGTGTCCCCGTGAGAAAGCACGACGAGATAGGTGGTTTTTATTCCCAGTGTATTCTCTCGTGGTTCTGGAGGCCAGGAGCCCACAGTCTAGGAGCCCTGTGTCTCCTGAGGGCTCACGGGAGTGTCCTTCCTGTCCCTGCCGGCTCCCGCTGCTTGCTTCTTTCCCTGCACCCTCGGGCTGTCTCTGTGTCATTGTCCCTTGGCTGTCTCCTCCCCAGATACCACTTTCCCTGGCTTATGACACTTGTTATGTCTGCACGAAGGGTATCCCCTATTTCCACTTGGGTCTGCAATGAACCAATCCACAAACTAGAACCTGGAGTTGGATACTGTGGTTACGATTTCAACATAATTTTGAGGGGACAATAGCTCAAGCCAGGCGAGATGAACGACATGGCCTTCGGTGGGGCAGGACCTCCCCGGCCAGAAACTGGGGAGTCGCGGGCACCCCGGTGGGTCCCCACACCCTCTCTCTGTGCTTGGCGGCTCCACGCAGGCCGTCCTCCCTCCCTCTCCTGTCTCATCGGCCTCCACCTTCTCCTGACCCCCTTCTGGCGCCAGCCCGAGTGACCGTCCCAGAAAGCACCTTCTACCTACTCAGAATCCTTCAAAGAACCAGTGTGGCTGCAGGACCCACACCAGACGCCTTTGAGTGAGTCGTGGCATGTGACGCAGTTTGCTTCCACCCCCTCTGTCCAGAGCTACAGCTTTGCAGAGGCATCACGGCCTGCTGTCCTCCTCCTAGGCACTCCGGGCACCGCCATCTCACAACAGCACCGAGGGAGCTGCTTGCCCCTGTAGTACCCAGAGGGAGGCAGAGGGCCGGTCACCTTTAGGATGATGTTTGGTGAAGGAAGATGTAACTTTTGCAGGACACGGCTAGGAACTCAAACAGCCCCCGCGCAAGGCCTGGCGGCCAGTACCAACCCCAGTCACCTGTGTAGGCGGCTCTGCAGGCGACTTCCCTCACTCCGTCCACCCGCCCTTCCTGCAGCAGGGGGGGCCTCTTGCTTCTGGGTCCTGCTTCTGGGCTTTCTGGAACCCCTGTCTGTGTTGTGCCCTATTCTCTCAATCTCCACTCAGACAGGCCCCCGCCCCTGAAGCTTCCCTCACCCAGTAGGAAGCAGGGCCCCGCTTCCTCTGCTCCCCGCCGAGCCCGGGCCCTCCTCCCTTCCCTTCCTTCTGCTCTTCCCTGTTTCCTGACCTCAGGTTCAGAGTTGGGCTGATCATTTTCCAGTCCCTGACATGAAACACAGGCCTCTCCTTTCTTCACAGAATTAATTTTTTCATCGGGTACTTTGCTATATACTTATTCATGAGACATAGTTTAAAAATTCCTAATATATTGGGCTAATTATTTTTTTATAGATGTTACTCTACTGCATATAATCATTAAAAATGTTTGGATCCTGGCTGTTGTTTTTTGTTTGCTATTTTTAATTTCCAGAAGTTCGGCAAAAACGTAATTCTGCGTACTTTTAGTGTGGGCATGATGGCTGCTTAAATGATAGGGTCTTTGTTCTGGAAAACCCTTTATTATCTTTTTAAAGTTGGTTTTTATTAAATAATAAATATATACCACCGACACACGTGACGTGCGAGGAAGGAATGAAGCACGTGGAGAAGGAGCCAGTGCCTGGTACACGACACCGAAGGAGCTCGGTGAGTTCTCTACGCGGCGGCTGCTCGGTCCCTCCTTTTTGGGAGCAGAGACAGCCAGGGTCTGGAATTAGGTGTTAATCACTGCTTTGCCAGCTCTTTAATGCATAAATAACACGCTGTCTAGATCTTGTGCTCTGAGCCGGTGGCACTGCGCTGTGCCGGTCCTCACGGTCTGCGGTTTCTCTTCCCCCTGCGGTCGGGTGGGCTGGAAGGCTGCACAGGGTGGAGCAGAGGCCGGGTCTCAGGGGTGTGTGCTGAGTCCTGGGTCCTATGTCCTGCGTGCTGCCCTCTGGCCTCCTCCTCCAAGGCCTCCGCCCAACAGGAGTCCTTGGGTGATGAGCCTGGGAGACCCTGGGGTGACAGGGACGACAGGCTGGCAGCACGGAGCGATGGAGGTGCACACAGACAGGCCGGGGAGTGGAAGAAATGAGACAGCCGCGCACACAGCTTCCGCATCACCAGGAGGCACCAAAGGCCTCCCCAGGGTGCCGGCCCGCAGCCGTGCAGACGCCTGGCGCCGTGAGACTTCTGCCTTCACTGCCCAGTGGCCCTGAGTGGGTCTCCTGGACCATCTCCCGACAGCCACAGGGACCGGCCTCCTGTCACACTGTGGCCATGCGCGCTTCTTTTTCCCAAGTGCCTGGCTGAGTTTGTACCTGTTTTCCTGAGTTTTTGTCTTTTTTGGTATGGACTGACTGAATGATTATCCAAAATTTTGTTTTACTTTATTGTAATTTGACAACTTATAGTTGTATGTGTTTATGGGGTCCAAGAGGGTCATGATCCATGAAAACAATGTGACACAGTGAAATCGATCTAATGAAACATCCCTGGCCCGGAATAGTCAACATTGCTTTGTGGTAACAGCATTTGAAATTTACTCCGAGCAACTCTTAAATGCGCACTACGTACCGTTCGTTCGCTGTGCGCACCATGACGCGCTACAGATGTTTTCGCACTCACTGCCGCCGTCGGCTGCACTTCCCTCCTGCCCCAGCTTCTGTCAGCTCCCACGCGTAAGAGAGATCACGCAGTGTTCGCCGCTCTGCTCCCGGCTTATTTCACTTAGCATAATGTTCGCTAGTTCCACCCGTGTGGTTCCAAATGACCGGATTTTCCACCTTCTAAGGCTGGACAGTATTCCACCGTGTCTACGTCCTGTGTTTGCTTATCCATTTCTCTGAGGATGGGCCTAAATTATTCGCCAGCTGGGCTCCAGGAAATTGTGCTGCAGTGACCACGGGGGTGCGGTAATCTTTTCTAAGACTGATTTCAAATGCTTTAGGTAAATGTTCAGAAGGGGATTAGCTGGATCACGCAGTAATCCTATTTTGGAGTTCTGAAGAATCCATGCAGTGCTTTGCAGCCCCACTGGCGGTGAGCAGGGGCCCTCTGCTCTCCAACGGATTTCATTTTTGATGACAGCTTTTCTACCAGGCCCGGGGGTGGGTCATGGTGGCTTTAATTTGCATTTGCTCGAGTATTAATGACATCGACCTTTTTTTTCATGTTGGTCATTTGTATTTTTTTTTCCCAGAAAGGACTACTGAAGCCCTTTTCTATTTTAAGTTGGATTATTTTCTTGCTGTTGAGGTGAGTCCCTTATATATTTGGGGTATTTACCCCTTACCGATGCGTGGCTTGCAAATACTTTCTCCCAATCTATGCATCTCTTTACATTATTAATTGCTTCCTTGCTGTGCAGAAGATTTGAGTTTGATGTGATGCTGTTTGTCTACTTTTGCTTTTGTGATAGCAAAAAAACTACTGCTTGGACCAAGGTCCTCCATTTTATTTCCTAAGTTTCCTTACAGTAGTCTTCTGTTTCCTGGTTATACATTTACATCTTGAATCCATTTTGAGTTGATTTTTATATCTGACCTAAGGGTCCAATTTTATTCTTCTGAGTGTGGACATCCAGTTTTCCCAGCACCATTCAATTTTTGTCTCAGTACATATTGAAACATAATTATTTTTTTAATTCTCTATTAGTATACATTTTTAGTACATAATATTTACACTCGCCTTAGGGAGTAGGGGCATGTGCTTAACGTACTTTAATTCTTTTTATTTCTCTCCCCACTTCTCTGTCTGTCTCTTGATCCCCTTCCTATTTGCAAAACTCTATCTCCATTGCCTATTATCTATCTTTTGCTCTGTAATTTATTTATACTTTATGTTTCTCAAGTAAGATAAACTATGTGATATTTAAGCTTGTGTATCTGATTTATTTCATTTAACATTATGGTCTCAAGGTACATCCATTTCTCTACAAATGGATTTTTCTCATTGTATAATCTTGGCATGTAGATTTATTTTAGGACTCTGTACTTTGTTTCTCTGGTCAGTGTTTCTATTTTTTAAAATTTTGCCAGTGCCATGCTGTTTTAATTGGTATAGCTTTTTAGTATAGTTTGAAATCAGTTGCAACAACATCTCTATCCTTGTTCCTTTTGCTCATGATTACCTTAGCTATTCAGGGTTCTTGCAGTTTCATATTAATTTTTGGATTTTTTCAATTTTAATGAAAAATAATGTTGAAATTGTGATGGACACTGTCTTGAGTCTGTGGATCACTTTGGGAAGCATTGAAATTTTAATGACATTCATTCTAATCCATGAATATAAGATATCTTTCCATTGACTTACACTCCTTAATTTTCTAGCAATGCTTTAATAGTTTTGAGTGTATAGGTTTTCTGGGTAAACATATTTTTATTTTAATAGGTTTTATAAATGGAATTGTTCTTTTTCTTTCTTTTGTTGGAGAGTTCACTATGTATATAAAAGCTCTGGGCTTTTGTGCACTGATTGTGTGCCCTATGATTTTAGTGTATTCATTTATTAGTTCAAGTAGTTTTCTTAGGGTTTTCTGTGTGTAAGATCATGTCAGCAGCAAGAGAGTCAGTTTCATTTCTTCCTTTCATATTCTGTGTCTTGCCCAGTTGCTCTGGTGATGGGTCCGATAGTATCCTGGACTCAAGTGGGAAGACAGGGCGCCCTTGTTTTGTTGCAGATGTCAGGGGGGAACAGCTTCAGTTTTCACCACTGAGTGTAATGTCAGTGATGGGTCACTCATACACACCTTTTGTTGTGTTGAGGTGCATTCTTTAGTATCTAAGTTAGAGACAGCATTTATTAGGAAAGGATGTCGAACATTTTCAAATTCTTTATCTCTATCTAATGAGATGATCATACGTTCTTGTTGTCTCACATTGTTAACATGGCTCGTGACATTCACTGATTTGTGAATTTTGAACCATTTTATATCCTGGGGATAAAACCCATTTGATCATGATGGCTGATTATTTTAATGTGTTGTTGAATTCAGTTATATGGTATTTTCTTGCAAGTTTTTAACTTCTTCTTCATGAAAGATGATGACCTGTGATTTAATTTTCTTGTGATATGACTGGAGCTTTGGTACTAGGGTAATACTGGTCTTATAAAAATAGTTTGAAAGTATTAGTTGTTCAAGTGTGTGTTGTTTAATTTCCATATGTTTGTGTATTTTTTGAAATTCCTAATCTTATTGATTTCTGGTTTTATACCATTGAAGTAAAAAAGATACTAAACATTATTTTGTTTATTTTTTTCTTTTAAAAACATTATTTTGTTTCTTTTTTTTCTTTTAAAAAGGGTAAAACTAAACATAGCAAAACAGAACAAATCAGAGCAGAAGCAAAACAATGTAAGTGACACAGATTTCAAAGCAAGAAAATAGGAGATCTCAGTGGCTACCATAATGTCTCTTGTTTTCTTCTAAATAGTTGTCCATATCTTCACACACAGTGAATTCATACAAAACAAAATGGTTTAAACTGATATGAACAAGATGATGAAGGCATTTTAGCCCTTCAAAACCAGACAATAAGGAAATCAATAATGGCTACCATAATGTCTCTTATTCTCTTCAAAATAGCTATCCATACCTTCAGTATGTTGAAATTAAACAAAACACAACAGACTAAAATCACTCTGAACAAAGAATAATAGTAATGCTGGATTTCACAGCATGATGCTATGGAATCAGCACTGGTACCTTAGTGACTCTTTTTTCTTCAAAGTAGCTGTTCATTTTATTACACATAATACAATTTATTTTCATAAACTGTTTAGGAGAAGTTCTAGGTGTGTATAAGCCTCTGCATGTATACCTATTCTTTCTGCATTAGTGGGAAAAACAAAACAAACCAAAACAAAACATATTACTAGAAAAATAAGAAACAAAAAAGACAAATAAATAGCGATAGCAAAGAGCCCCAAACAATGATGATATAGGCTTTCAAAACATGATGGTAGGAATAGAACTAAGGTTGATATTTTACATAGTGATCTTCAAGAGTTCCTCAGGTTACTAGCTACAAACATGCAAAATTGTTCCAATCCTATGAATATTAACTGCTTTCTTCTATGAACTTATAGAATTCGTAGCACAATCATCTTAGCTATCCTAAGTGTTTATATAAATTTAGATATTTTTCCTTTTCCCTTCCTTTTTCTTTTTCCTCCTTTTCCTTGAGATATTATTTTTTCACCTTTGAGAAGATTCTTACCCTTTCACTGTATTTATTGAGAATTTTGTATCTTATGTACTCTTACCATTTCTTACACTAGAGAGACTATACAGTATTTACACATGTGAGTTTGATTTATTTCACTTAAGAAATTTGCATCCATTTATTTATAAATATCTCAATGTGATCATTCTTTATAGCTGAGTAATACCCCATTGTATAAAAACACCACATCTTCTTTATCCATTCTCAGTTGATGGGCATTTAGGTTGTTTCCAAGATCTGGCTATGACAAATTGTGCTGCTATAAACGTGGGTGCACATATATCACTGTGATACGATGTTTTCAGTTCTTCTGGGAATATGCCCAGAAGTGGAATAGCTGGGTCAAATGTATTTTAAATTTCTTAAATTTGCAAAGCCTTGTTTCATGTCCTAACATGTGCTCTGTCTTGGAGAATGTTCTGTGGCACTTGACATGAATATGTAACCTGTTGTTGGATGGAATGTTCAGTACATGGCTGTTAGTTCGCTTGGTCTGAGCTGCTGCTCATGTCCAGTGATTTCTATGGATTTCCTTTCGGGATGAATGGTCCATTGTTGAGAGGCAAGTATTGAAGTCCACTACTCTTACTGTATCTCAACATCTCTCTCTTTATACATTTTAATATTTGTTTTTATATATTTAGTTACTCTAAGGTATGTATATTTAAAATTGGACTCTCTTGATGAGTTGACTTCTTTATTGTTATACATATAGTTACTTTGTTTCTTTTAAAATGTTTTGAGTTAAAGTCTATTTTTTTCTGATGCAACTATATCTACCCTTGATATCTTTTGGTTTCTATTTTTTGTGGACTACATTTTTCTACCCCTTTAATTTCAACCTATATGGAATTAAAAGTGAGATGAGTTTCTTACATGGAGTATATAGTTGGGTTGTGGTTTTATTTTTAAGTCCATAGAGTCACAATATTCACTGGTAAGTATGATAAACATGTTAGCTTTGACTTATAATGAAACACTTGTTACAATCAACTTCTGAGAAGAAAAGTTTTATTTTTGACCTTTTACTTAGTTTTTAAGGTTCTTGTCATTATCAGTTGGCGCCACCGTTTTGTGCATCACAGGCAGTGTGTCAGAGCAGAGGCACAGAGTAGAAGGCAGCTATTTACCGTGGCCAGGAAACGGAGAGAGAAGAAGGGGGTGGGGTCTCACAATCCCTTTCAAACTCATGAAGACCTTCCACTAGGCCCTGTCTCTTAAAGATTACACCGCTCGCAATAGTTCCAGGAACTGAAGACTAAGCATTTTTAGCGCGTAAGTCTTTGAAGGACACTCAAGATCTAAGTTGTAACAAGTAAAGACTTACTACTGTCACTTTGTTCACTGTTTTCTGGCTGTTTTGTAGATACTTTTTCTCTCTCACTGTCTTTGCTTAAGCATGTTTTAAACTGGTAGAAGCTACGCCTTGACTGTGTACAACAAGTCTACTTTTTCACTCCTCCCTGCATTTTGTTTTTGATATCTGTATTTTTATCATTTTATAATGTTATATGTTAATGTTTTATATTTGTTATAATTGTTATTAATAGTTTGTCTTTTAACTCTCATGCTAGGACTAAAATTGATACACATACCATCCTTACAGTCCTACAGTTTTCTAAATATGAATACTCTTACTTCACCATTGAGTTGTGAATTTCATATATTTCATGTTAAGAAATCTTTTGTTTCAGCCAAAATAAATCTCTTTAAAGCTTCCTGTAAGATTCCCTTAAATTGTATTTATTTGAGAAAGCTTTAAATTCTCTGTAGTTTCTGAAATGCAGTTTTGCTTGGTATTCTTGGTTGGTAAATTTTTCCTTTACTATTTTAAACCTATTATTCTACTCTGTTCTGGCCGGTGGAGTTTCTGCTAAGCTATCAGTTTATAGTCATATTGATATGCCTTATATGTGATGTGTTTCTTATCTTCTCTTTTTGCTCTTAGAATTTTTCTTTGTCTTTGATTTTTATTGTTATTATCTTGTTGAACTCTCATTTGGGTTGAGTTTAGTTGGAAGTTTTTATTCTCCTTGCACATGGAGGTAGGCATTTATTGGATAAATTTTCAGTGATTGTTTTAAAAAATAATTTTTTGGCCCTGTTTCCCTTTCCCTTCTGAAATTCCTATTTTTAAGGCTTGGTCTTTTGATGATGCCCCTGGTTATCACAGGTTTTCTTCATTCTTTTGTCATTTTGTTTCTATGACTGGATAATGTCACATGTTGTGTCTTTCAGGTCGCTGGTTCTGTCTTTTGCTTGACTGAACCAGTTGTTGAAACTTTCTACCGAATTTCTCATTTCTGTGATTGCATTCTTCACCTCTAGAATTTCTATCTGGCTCTGTAAATATTGTTCCTTTTCTTGGTCAAATATCTTGCTTTATGTATTGTTTTCTAGGCTTCATTTTTTTAGGTTTTAATACTCTTTAAATGCACTGTACTTCTTTAAAAGACTTATTCTGCATTCTTTATCAATCAGTTCAAGAATCTCAATTTGTTTTTTATTTTGTGAAAAAGTAAAACAAAAATTCATAATAAATAAGAGGAGAATCGCAATAGTCAATACACTGTGTAACCTAATCTTAAAAGTAGTTACTCAAAGTAGGAGCTGCAGAAAAAAAAGAATCTCTTACAGAGAAGAAACAGATAATAGCACAACACTTTCTCTTGGGCACTCCATGTCTTTTGGGTACATTGTTGCAGTTTTATATGTTTTATTTGGAGCTGTGTGGATTTCTGATTTTTCTTCATCCTCGTGTTATCTGTGTACTAGGGAGGCAGCCATCTCTTCCGGCTTTTACTCCTGCTCTTTGGCAGGGACCCATCTCCATGTCTTAGTCTATGCTGTGATGCTGGAAGGGGCAGCTGGAGATTACCCAGGTCAGGCAGGACTCACGGTGAGTTCCCCACTTAACTGAGCTGCTGCCTTTGCCCCGATGTTGGGTGGGACTGCTGGCTGGGTTCCAAGCCTTGGAAGACAACGGTCCGGGTTCTGTTGTCAGGTGTAACTTCTGACTAGATAAGTTGATGGCTTGCAGCCAAGTGGGTCATGGTATATACTTCCTGTCCAGCAAATCACACTATTTGGGACACACAGTTGAGCAGGGTTGGAGGCGGGTCTCTAAGTTTAGCTGATTTCACTGCGTGGGGCAGGATAGACCACAACAATGCATTTTAGCAGTGCATGATGGAGACTGCCCCCTTTCAGGGTGGAAACATGAGGAGAGCTTTTGGTGAACTGAGCAGCTGTTTGATCTTCTGAGTCAAGCGACCTAGCTCCTACACTTATTTGAATTACACAGAGGTTAGAGTTTTCTGCCTGGACAGGGCTACTGGTGGACTCAGAAGCTGGCGTGGACAGTAGCCAGCTCTATGTACTTAAGCTAGGTTGAACTTCCTTCACGCTTCTGAAGGTGGCCAGCTAGCTTTCTGGGTGGGTAATGAAGCTGGTGGTGTCCCTAAATGGGTAACACATTTGCAAGGAGCACAGAGGTGTCACTAGAATCTGTACCATAGTCTCTGTGGCTATTGGTCCCATTCTTTGTTTCTACGTAATGTGCGAAGTCTACCCGTGCTATTTCTCTTAGTGTGTCCCCTGAGTTGAGAGACTAGTGTGGGCTTCCTGGGAAGCAGCCTCAAATGCCAGGGAAGCTGAACAACTGCCTCTAGTTCTCTCCACTCACCCGGAAAGTAGAGGACTGGGGAGATCACCTCTGTCTGACGGTGTGCTGACTGGGGGAAGGGAAGGAGCACACGGTTATGGTGATGTCGGTCTCTTTCTAATTCAGTTTTCATGACAGGTGTCTCAGGATTGTTTCTAAGCATTGAAATTTTCACAAAGAAGTTACAGTCCGTGTCTCAGATGCTGGGTGGACATTCCGTGAGGGTTTATGTGCGGAAGGTGGAGCTGGGCCAGAGACTTCCTTTTCTGCCGTCTTCATGATCTTAACATCCTTTACTAAGCACCTTCAAAACGCTCGATCCTGTTCAAGGTCTTGGAAATGAAGCAGTTAAGAAAAGTGACAGTAACTATGATCCTTGTGAAACATAAACTCTAATGGAGGCAGACAATGATTAAACAGTATGCTAGAAAATGGAATGTGCTAATTACATTACAAGTGCTATAATTATATATGTGTGTCCCCTGATTATATTGGCAATGTTACTGAGAAAAATAAAGGAAGGGGGGAAAGTGTCGGGGTGGAAGTTTTAATACTGCTGTCCGGAATGCCTTAGGGGAAGGAGAGAAGAGAAGGGCACGTGCCCTTCATGTGTGTTCTGGACTCTTCCTCCACGGATACTCCGCTTCCTGCAGACAGACACGCCGCTGTGGCCTCACTGCTCTCCACACTTGGCCCATACGGTCCTGACTCATGTTCTACATTGTTATTTTTTCTCATTTTTTGCTACAGCTTTGCCATTAATTAGTATTTTTAAAGAATTTCTAATCTTGTCTGTTGTTAATTGTATCAGTCAGGGTTTAATTAGAGAAACAGATTTAACAGAAGATACACAGACGTATAAGAAATTACCAGATCAAGGGCTTACGATGGTCACCCTCAGAGTCGGATGAGGAAGCGGGCACAGGGCGTCTGCACGCTGGAGGCTGATGGGTTCAGTCCAGGTCCTGGAGTCTGCTGCAGTGTCCCGTGCAAGTCAGTATCAGGAGGCTACGGGTCTGTGATGGAAGGCTGACGAGTCTACACTGGAAGGCTGAAGGATCCATGGCGGAAGCCAAAGGGTCTGTGCTCGAAGCCAGGAAACAACGCCCAAGCTGAAGGCAAAGACTGGAGCGCCTCTAAAGGAACCCATCCATCCTTCCTCATTTCCCTTTTACACCATCCAGGCAAGGAGTCACCCTAGGGTGGGTCCTCTGCACTCTCGGGTACATAATTGCTGAGCTGATTTAGTTAAGTGCCTAAACTTCTCAAGTTGACAATCAGTCTACCACTACATTAGTCTACTTTCTGTTCTTTGTTTTCTTTAATGTTTTTCGCTGACTTCTTACACTGGGTGCTAATCACATTAATTTTTAATTTTTCTTATTTTCTAATATAAGTAATTAAAACTAAATTTCCTATTATACAAGGACTAATGGAATTCTATAAATTCTGAAATTTCATTACTTTAAAAATTTTTGATTTCCATTGTAATTTTTTTCATTTATACTTGATTAATTTATAAGTGTTTTTTAAAAAACTGCAAATATATGCAGTCTTTCTACTAATCTTTCTCATTAATTTTTAAGTTACTTAGAATTTTGTCTAGAAAACTAGTCAGTATAAAAATTGGCTTTTGAAAATTGTTAAGAATGTTTTGTGTTCCAGTATGCACTAAATTAAAATACTCTATTTCTGTGTGAAAATAATATATATTATCTATTTGTTTTCAATTTTATTGTAGAAAAGCTTGCTAATTATGATATCAAAATATTTAGTTTATTTTTTCACTTTTTTATTGATAATTGCATAAAATATATTTTATTTTATGAACATATTTTAGTTTATATATTTTGAAGCTAAGTTACTGACTGGGTTGTTATATAGACATCTTAATATATTAACTGTTGGTCATGTTACACTTACCTTGAAATATTTATGTATTTTGTTTTAAATCCTAATGAATACACATTTTCTTTTGATTATTATTTAATTAATCTATATTGTCAATCCTTTTATTTGACCTTTCTAGCAGTCAGAAGTTTTGCAAGCTTTCTTGTAAACAGTATATATATCAACTGCCTACTTTAAATATAGTTTTACAATCTTTGTCTTTTAATTAATTTAGACTATTTATATTTATTGTAATAATGATAAATGAGGGTTATGTTTATTTTCTATTTCTCTTACTTTTTCTGTTTACCTTGTTGTTTGTCTTCAAGTATATTTTAATCAAATTTATTTTATTCATTGCACTGTTTCCGACTACTACTCTTGAAATTTTGCACTCTAATTTATTTTTAGTTGTTATCTTAGAAAATTTGCTTTTAAATCCAACAAAATTAAAAAAAAAATCCCTCCTCTGAATAAAACACACCTACTCAAAACAAAAAGAAACAAAACAGAAATTCAAAAGGGAAAACCAAAAATCAAAATCAAAAACAAACAAAAAATCACCACAAACATAAGGATGCTAGAATACTGTAACTTTCGTGGTTCCTTCTTGTTATTTAGGTGTTGTTTTGCCCTATGAGGTGTATTTCATTGATTTTTGATTTTCATGTTTAAATCGCCCATGTTGGGTTCCGTTGTTGCTGTTTGGATTTTCTGAAGCTTAGCGAGGCTGGGTTTTGTTGGTGCATTTGCCATTCTCTTTCCTTCTTTGTCCTTTCCTGTATTTTCCAGTTTTTCTTCTGTCTGAAGTAGCTTCCTTAGAAATTTCTGTTGAGAGGCTGATTGATGGAAAATGATCTTATTAAGTAATTTTCTCTCTGACAGCGTCTGCGTTGCCTTCATCCCTCTGCTGTCTTCCCTCACCGCCAGGCCGCATTACCTTCTCTGGGGCTGTTATTAGTGCTCAGGCTACAGGGCTGGCACTGGGGTTTGGGGTGTGGGGTGGGGCTGGGGGAGCCGGCCTCCCTCTGATCCCAGCTCCCTCATGGCCAGGAGTTCACTTTCTGGCTGGTCTCCCCTCCCCTTCTTTGTGTGAACCCCCTTCACATCCCACAGGCTGAGTGAGATGTACCCTGTGGGGTGTTCCTTCCTTCCTTTTCAATGGACTGTCTTCCCAGTTTGTTGAAAGCATTGCTGCTTTCCCTGTTTCTGAAAATTCTTGTCTAGTAACTGGTGAAGCTGCCTTTGTCGCATCCCTGTGTCAGTTTGTTAGAATTCTCACTGCCGTGCCTCCTCCTCCGTCTGTCACCTATGCCCGTTTGTCTGCACCTGCGTCCTGGTCTTCCAGGTCAGTAATGGCTTTGCTGGCTGAGCGCGAGCCAGTGAGACCTGACCGCTGAGTTCATCTCGCTTCTAATGTGTTTTATGTTTTTGTTTCTGGAATTCCTCCTTAGTTGTTTTTCACGTCGATATCACTGCAGCCTCTCGTAGTTTACGCGTCTTTAAAATTTCCATTTCTTAAAGGATTTTTCACCTGTCTGCTCCATAGCCCATCCTGGCCAAAGGCCGCAGCGGGAGGCTCTGGGCTGCCCTCCACCGAGGTTTCTGCTGCCCCTCACGGACGCAGCCTGCCTCTGTGTTTACTTTGTGATTTTTGACATGGTTCAATTTTCCCATAACTTTATATGTGAGAGTTATTTGAGGCCTGTATTGAAAGTCTATTCTCCTGAAGAGAATTTTATTTGTATTAGATTCTGTTAGGGTCATCGGGTTGCTACGGCTCGGAATAGGACGACTTGGAAATACGTCTCATTGGGGATTTTTTTCTTTTCTTTTTGGCACAGTCGATGTGAGTTCAGGTTGCAAAATCACTTGAGACTTGGCTTGGGAATTGAGATTATCACGGGAGCTTTTTATTTTCCATCTGCTCAGCACGAAGTTTGAGCCAGTGCAGATCTTCATTGTATTTTATGAGGTCTTTTTGTACCCCTGGGTTATTAGCATGTTGGGGGGTAGCTCACTGAGCTCCTGGATTTCACGGGGGGTTCTCTTGTGAGATGCCCTTCTTTGTGCCAGCCCAGTCTTATCCCATGCACACCAGCTCTTTGCAGCTGTTAGGTCATGAGGTCAACCTCCTCTGGGCTCAGCAGGTGACAAGTCTGGCTTTTCTCTCTCTGGAGCGCCACTCTCAGTTTGCATGTCTCAGGGCTCTGTCCCGGTGATAAAACACCAAGATAATCACCGTGTGATGAGCAGAGGCTTATTCTGGCTCAGAGTTTTGTGGGTCCCAGTCTCTAATCTCTGGCCCTGCTGCTCTGGGCTTGTGATGAGACACTGTGTCATGGTGGAGTGCGAATTGGGGCGCAGAAGAGAAGGGGGTGACCACGCCCTTCGAGCCAGGCCCTCAGTGACTTCACTCCTTGCATTCCTCACCCTTGACCCCACCTCCTAAAGCAGCACCACTCCAGGGACCAAGCTTTTAACACCTTGGGCTTCAAGATCCAAACTCCACCATGCTTGGTGGTTCATCCCCGATGCCACAGTTTGAAGGTTGTTTGTCCCCCGAAGGCTTTTGTGTTGGGGTTCTAGGCTTCACTATTGTGGTGTTGAGAGGTTGTATTAGTTAGGGTTCTCCAGAGGAATGGAATCCAAAGAAATGATGTGTAATTCTGTGCGGGATTTACTAGGTAGGCTCACAGGATCAGAGACAGGAGAGTCAAAAAGGGTGGTCTTCATGCTGGAGACCAGAGGGCCCAGCAGCTGCTCAACCAAGAAGATGGAAGATGCAGAGGAAGGGGACCAAGGACACAGCACAAGCCAAGGTTGAAGGCCTGGTAGCTCACTGCAGCCTCTGGTGGGAGTCGTGTTGGAAGGATAAAGAAACTGGAGACTGATGTCCAAAGGTGACGGCAAAGACTGGAGCACTTCCAAAATGGGGACACTTCCTTCTTCTTTCCCCTTTTATCCTGCCCACACTGCAAATCTATTGGTTGGTGCCACCACATGTGGGGTGGGTCTTTCTCCCTAGTTGGCTGGCCTACATGTCAATCATCTACAGTCACTCACAGGACTGCTCCTATTTATCTGCCAGGTCAAGTTGACGTGTCATGATGAAAGTTCACAGAGATGGAGACCATTTGAGAAGCAGGGCCTTGTGGGGGTTCCTCCCTCAGTTAGGGGTCGCTCTCAGAAGCGACTGTGGGACCCAGACGCCATGGCTTCCTCCGTTGAGGCACCCTCCTCTCCTCTCACATCCACCTTGCCCCTGAGAGGCTTGTACTGGAGCTTGCGCTATGCTGTTTGCACTTCCAGCCTCGGAAACTAAATAAACCTCTGTTCTTATAAAGTTAGCCTGCCTGGGCGCTTCATTACAGTCGTGAACAAGGGCCTTGAGGATTTACTATTTCTTGCCCACTCAGCGAGGCAGTGCAAAGGGATTTTGAAACTGCTTTATCGGTCATGTTTAGTTGCTACCAGAGGGTTGTTTGTGTTATTTATTTTTCATAATGCTGTTTTGTTCTTTTTGTTTCTTTACTGTGTCTCCCTTCACTCTCTACCCCTTCTTCCTGTGGTCTCACGAGGGCCCTCGTGATAGGTCAGGCTCATGTCTTTGCTCGCGGGTCAGAGGGGTCGGCGGAGTGAGCAGCACGAGGTCGGGGCTCTTTGTGGGTCATGAGAGTCACAAGCAGCAGCACGGAGATCTTTAAACCTCACTGTCAGGGGACAGCGCTGCTGATGGCGCGACCCTCATGCAGAGCCCATCGATGTAATATTGCTCCTCTACATCACTGCCCCTCGCAGAAGCATCCGGAATAATGTCACTCCACATACCTAACTTTATGACTTTAGCCATCAGGTTCAGTAGGTCGGGAAGGGGAGACATCTGTCCCGAACAAGAGACGCCAGGGCCAGCGAGGACACATGGGGACAGAATCGCCTGGTGACTCTCGGCTGCATCCAACAGCCCCTGAGGGCAGAGTGACCTCACTCCTCCAGGGTGCCACATGGGCCTGTGCAGTTTTGCTACATTTCCATGCAGACACCCCCGGCGTGTGTGATCTGAGCTCGCTGGAGCTGGGGAGCTCACTTCCTGCCTGCCCAGCCGCATCGTGGCTCCCTGGGCCGTGTTTGCCCAGCGCGTGCTCTGGCCTCACCGCCCAGCCTCTTCCGGTCCCTCGCTGGCCCTGCAGCTCTGTGATTCGGCAGGAGGTGCAGAGCCAGGCAAAGACCCCACCCCCAGGTCCATTCCCGCATCCCAGGCTGGGAGAGGCTGGGAGGCAGCCTGGGCATCTGACCAGGTGGCCTTTGTGGGTTCTCACCCGGGCCAGACCCACTTAGGACCTGGTGTGCGGAGCAAGGCGTGAGGGTTCCCTAGGCTCCTCGAGGTGCTGCAAGCCGGTTGCCATGGAAGCTGCCCACCTCCCTTCTCCTCCACCGCTTTTCGCTCCGGCTCCTGCCACTTCTGTCTCGGTTTCCTGCACATACTGTGCTTCCTGCTTCTCCTGCTTCTCTCTCAGCCCTTCCCTTGGTCTGGAATGCACTGCTTTTCTTCACCAGACTAAACCTACCCCTTTCTCGGGCACGATCCAGGAGTGCTGGGCTGGACTGAGTGTCCCTCTGTGAGTCCCGGTGACGCCTGCCTTTCCCCAGCAAGGCGAATGTGCTGGGTTTTTACTCTGCTCACCTGTGTCTGTCCTGTAGGATTCTAGCCTCTCTCTCTATTTCTCTGTTTCTTTCTTTCTCTCTCTCTCTCTCAACAGGAAATTGACCCCGGGGCCTTCACACTGAGCTGTATCCCAGCCCTTTTCATTTTGAGATTGCATCTTGCTAAGATGCTAAATTGATCAGGTTGGGCTCCAACTTGGGATCCTCCTGCCTCAGCCTCCCAGGGTACTGGGGTTACAGGGGTGCCCACCATGCCTCGCTTCTGTTTCATGCCCAGGGCTGGGGCTGTCGTGGGCACTTGGCTGGTGCTGGATGGCCAG
>PVJX010024208.1:0-28305 GCA_004027295.1 Dolichotis patagonum | reverse complement strand
TTACATGCTTTAACTTTGTAATTTAAACAACTATTTCCAAGAAGTCAGTATGTAATTAGTCAAGTAATAATTTCTTAGGTTTTATTGTTGTACTTTTCCTTTTTTCCTTGGAATACTGTATGGTTGCTACCCTTTATTCTGTTTTATTTTGTTTTGTTTTTTCCTCTTTACATAAAATTATTAAAAAATAAAGTAAAATAAATAAAATATAAAAAAAAACAGTAAAGCACTTACTAGCAAGTGCAAGGTACTGTGTTCAATCCCTACACCATCAAAGAAGAGTGAAGATTAACAAAAAATAAAGTGCCACAAGAAACTTCTTTTGGAGAGTTGTGGATTTGAGTCTTGAGGAATCTTAAGGAGAAAATGATAGAAAAATAAATCAATAATCAGAAAAAAGAGATAGATGCTGGGGGAAAAGAGCAAATAGAAATAAGGAACAAAGGGAAAGGGAAAAAAATAGAAAACTGTGGGAAAGGGTAAGAAACAACCAGATTCTGGAAGTTAGGAACTAGAAGAAAGAAGAAGAAAACATCACCACCCAACTTAACTTTATTTCCTGGAGAATTTCTTGCTTGTTTAGCAGGTGCACAAGCATGGTCTTGGTTTAAATGCCTGTGACTCTCACCCTAATATATAAGACCTTAGTATGTACATTCTTATCACTATCTATCAGTCCCATAGCCAGTGGAACAGCAAGAAGATGGCTCATGAGGTTCAGCCTCTCTGGCATCTTGCATGCTAGCTCATGGATATGTGAATTGAGTTCTATCTGTAAGTAGGCAACAGGCTGTCTTAGTAGGTAACCTTGAAGATATTTAATAACTGGAAAAAACTTATATGGGATATCAAAGTATCTCTTGTATTTCTTTATAGAACAATAAACTGAGGTTGAGAATGGTCTCTTAAATTGTCTATTAACCCTTCATTACTGATTCTCCCCACCCAGTTTTGGTTTGTCATGTTTTTGAGGACACTACAGTAAGTTTCCTTGCTTCTTGGATTTATCCTTTGGTTTACTCATTGAAACTTTTGCTTCTAAAGTAACAGGTGACAGTGGCTAGAGTCTTGGTTCAGTCATGTCCCAGTCCTTACCTTGGTAGACTGGCCAATAGGCCTTACCTTGGTAGATTGGCCCATAGGCCATAGGCCAATAGCATAGGAGGACTGGAGTACTCTCAGGCCAAAGGCAGGCATGGATCACTGTATCATGCAGTAGCTACTGAGTCCATTCTAGATGGCCAACTGTAACTAAGCAAGAACTGTATAAAGGGAACAGATCCTTATGCTTGGGGCCAGGAGTAGACAAATCCATGTTGTCATTATCCAAAAGCCCCAATTTATATCTCTCTTGAATCACAAGGGACATACACCTCTGCTCTGCAATATGAAGCACCATATTATCAAAAAGCAATAACCTATTGTTGAGGAAGGTCTCCAGTTCCTATAATTCCTGCAGACCTTGTCCCAGGTAGACAAATATGGGTACAAATACCATGTAAAACAAAAAGAAGCTAGGCAGGAAGGGTTTAGGTAATTCTTCTCTTTCATCTATATTGTTTAGGCTACATAGATAAATCAGCCAAGTTAGATGCAGTAATTTTAAACAGGATACTACCTAGATACTGTGATTGACCGTCAAAAGCAGGTCACCAAAATTATTAGCAAAGCAGAATGAACTAAATTCTAGGGCTGACTCCAATTCCATCACATATCTTGCTCAAAACTCTCAGATCCAGGCTGAGCCATCAGTGTCCTCTGTGACAAAAAGTTTCAGGGAAAAGCAGACATCAAGTGAAGTGACAGTGCACTCAGGCAGGCAGTTTGTCTTTCTAAACATAAAGTTTGGATTCTGATAAAATCAGTAAGTTTTGGTAACACCAGAGACACCAGCCAGACTTCTCACTGATAGCAGCCACACAACCTGGCAAGAGCATCATGTGTTTTAGGGGGCAACCACAGAGAACTTTGATGATGGACTTCAAGATAACTTTGCTGTTCAGAAATACAGCCTGTCAGGTGTATGGTGTTATTCTTGCTGTAAGAACAGAGCAATGAGTTTTCTTGGGAACCTTCCAGGGTTCCCAAGACCAACACTGTGCCAGGGTAGATGGTCTTCTCTATTCGTGCAAAACTGCAATCTGAGAGGATTCTCACAATGCCACTTTCATATCCACAGAACATCAGTCCTTCTAGGCCGTTATCCAGATGGGACCTCCCATAGGCCAGGCATGTGGCTTATTTACTTTATCCCTGTGGTCTTCTGAAGTACACATAAGATACTTGGCTGGACAAGGAGCACGTATTGTATCAAACACCAGCACCTCTGAGCTATCTATTGCCACAAAGGCCTCCTCTCTGAGTCATAGGCCCAGGCCACAGCCTTATTCATGACAAGTAGAGGTCACATGATGACAAAGAGATCCCCTGTTATGGGAAACAGGAAACGCAATAAACTATCATCAGTGACACACAAGATCTGAGTCCAACTATGGCCACAGCAGACCTGCTGTAGCTGTTTGGAAGCAGAACTAAAGACACCAAAAAGGCTATAAAAGTAAGGCAGGTGGTGCAATGAGAAAATAGAGGTACTCTGGCAGAAAAAAGTGGTGTTATCAATAAACTGCAGCTACTGCAGATTCTCATTAATACTCAGCAAATTCCCAGAAGCAAGATTCCATATTCTCAGTACGCCTTCACTGCTTGCCATTAGTAAAGTCTCTGACCTACTATGGTCTCTGGCCTACTATGGATACATAACACTGATAAAGAATGGGCCTGAAAGCTGTGGAGAAAGTTACTGTCATCTAAACTGCAAGCATGGTTCTCTCCAGCTCTGTTTCTTGCATAGGAAGTACCCTGAGAGACACAAGTAACACAGTAAGTCATGGAGGAACTTCTAGTTATAAGTGTGAATGTCTTTACTTCTTTCAGCTGGCCTTGTCCCTGGTGGGTAAAGACCCTCACTGCATTCTCACACAGAACCTGCAGGGAGCCCTGGGCACTATTCAGGGAAATGCCCTGTACAAGCTCACCACCAGGCATGGGCACTGTTTGAGCCATCTGGAGGCCCCTGCCATTTGGTAAAATAAAGCAGGTAACAACAGCCCCCAAGATACCAGACATCAGCATCTCAGTTTGAGTCATAGCAGAGGCAGCTGATGGAGAAATTACAGGGTACTGTATCCAGAGATGTGAATGCTTGATGGTGATCTCCAAAGAGCCTCAGGCGCATGTCACCACAGTAAGCAATTAGCATGTGGTAGGAACCTGTGTGGACCATTGCCTTGATGGGTGGCACTTGTTCCATCACATGAAACTTCACCTTCTCAATCACTCCTTTCATACCTGTATCATTTTTCTGCTCCCAAAGCACTGCCTAGAAAATGATGAGACATAGAAGGCTGATTATGGAGGTAGATCCCAAAAGTATGCATTAGAAAAATGCTGAATATTTGGATCACTTATTCCTTTTTGTTAACTAAGGAAAGATGGAACAGCTTGACTTTGGAAGTTTCCTACTACTAGGTGCTTGGTAAGTGATAGAAGCACCATGTTGAAGATCCTCTTCTTGGCCTTCCTCCTACTTTTTAGGAAATATACGTTCTGTGGGCCTGCATCCAGGTCAACCTGGATACAGAGATGGATACTCACCCCCATCATTCTGAAATGAGGCCAGTGTAGGTGTGGTACCTGTAAATTGAATTAGGAAGGAGGAAGAAAAAAATCATTGAAGTAGCTTTACTTGCATGTTTTCCATACATTCCACCCAATTTAAGGAGACATAACAGTTGACATCGATGAAGTAAAAGCAGACAAAGGCTTGTTCTGTGGATGATGAGATTCTTGGTAGACAGTCTCAGGCCAGTCACTCAGAATAACCATGTCACTGTTTGTTCCTTCATCAATCTGAGAGAGAAGAGTGACCTAAGCTAAAGAGCTGAAGTCTCCACTTTTTTATTCATTTAATAAATATTTGTTGAAGGATTAGTAGACATTTTTAGCTAACAGGTATTCATTCACGCTATTAGTGGAAAGCATTATTTGGGGAGTCATCTCTCCCTCACCCTCAGCTTGCAACACAATATGACCTTATAGATCAAAGCATTGTCTAGAATTTCTTAACCAAGTAAAATAAGAAAAGGAAGCCTCAGTGTCCAAAGGTAATCATTCTACATAATGAATTTCTCTCCTAGTCATCTAATTATTAGCATTGCAAAAAATGAGAAAACAGCACCTTAAATAACTTTCAGTGTTTCGTGGGTTCAGACACAGTAGCCAGGTTGGTAATAGCTGATAGGTTCTATCAAATACACTGGCAATACAATGCTAAGCAAAACAAACATGACCTTGGATATTAGGAATAGAGCATCCTAGACCAGGGATATGGCTTAGTAATAGTGTTTGCCTAGAATATGTGAAGCCCTGGATTTGATTCGCAACACTACGAAAGTCAAACAAAATCAATCAAACAAATAAAAAGAGAAGAATTCAGTGGGGGGAAAGGATATTAAACAAGTAAGTCACAACCAAATAACTCAAAAGAAAAAACAAGTAACAAAGGTACAATTGGCACATGTTTGCATTCCCAACACTTTGGGAGGCTGAGTCACTTTGGGAGATCATGAGTTCAAGCCTAGCCTGGCCAACTTAATGACTTATGAGACTGTTGTCTCAAAAAATAAAAAAGGGGTGGAGATGTAGTTCAGCATACTGGGTTTCATCTTCTGTATACCAGAAAAAAAATAGAAATGCCTGTAAAAGAAAGGACAACAATTCCATATGAAAATGCAAAAGGAACCCAGTCATGGGGAATAACTATACCTATCACACAGTTGGAACAGCTTTTCAGAGTTCCTGCCTGCAAAGAAAGGCTCAGTCCTGTCACAGTCACACATTCATGATATACTGCTTATGAGAAACTCACATGTCACAGACATGTAACTGAATGTTCATCATATGTGATAGCTAGATCCTATTGATACAGGGGAATGAAACTCCCAACCTACTATGTCTTGTATGAGTTCATATTCTCTAAAATCGAAGAATGCATTTTAGGAACAACAGAGGTTAAGAGCAGAATACATTTATTGAGAGAAAGAAAGCTTCTGTCTGAGGGAGACAGAAGGGGTCCCGAATGGGTTGCCAAGGACTCTGTCTTTTCCAGGGACTTTATAAGAGTAAAATCATGAGATTAGATGGGTCAAAGGTGGGGGAAAATGGGAATTTGCAAGGTGGGCATTAGGCGGGACAGAACTGTGGTCAACCAATAAGATTAATTGCTCAGGTAAAATTGATTAAATTAGGAGCAAATAGGGGAACGAGTCACATAGTAAGCAGGCATGCTTAACAGCAGTGACTCTTCCTGTTGAGGGGTAGGATGCTGACTCCTGACTTCCTCAGGGTGATATAGAACTATTTGGACTGTGGATCCTTAGGATGTGGTTGTGTTTGCTTTGTGTTTTGTCTTGAGATCTGGCCCACAGCAGGTGATTGTCTCTTCAAAGGCTGCAAGGTATCTGAACTTCTGCTCTGGCTCCTTTGAGGGCCCTGCCCTGTCTGACTGACTATAATATTTCTAACTAGCTCAGCTGCCTGTAACACTATGACTTGTACTTCCTTCACTATTCTTATGGGTATAAAGAGACATGGGCTCCCTTCACAACACAGAGTTTACTATTTCAGGTGTAAAATCCTGTGTTCTGTCCCAATGGAGTGTGTGTGTGTGTGTATCAAGGAAGATACACATAGATACATATATATCTTACACAGAACAATACAACACATTCTATCTTCCAGCGATGCAGCATGTCTGTGACATATGTCCATAAACTCATACCGATTAGCCTACACTGAGGCTCACGAGGTTTACTTTTGGGGTCTGCTATCTCAGCAGACACTTCTGCTATACCTGCCTTCTAAACAGTGCTGCATGAATTGATCTATCTTGTCAAGTTTCTATGCAGCAGAATTTTTGCTCTGACCACCAAGCTGGAAAGAAAAATATTAAATGAAACTTAGGTATTAATACTTCATCATGCCTGCTTTCTCATCCACAATGGATTTGAGATTATACCCTGAAGCCAGGGTATAATCTCAACTCAGAATCTCTATCCTCATATTTCTCATTTTCAGAGCTTGAGTTTCCTACTGTCATTTCTAATATAATGGCTGCAGTAGAGTTGAGATAAAGGACACTGGGGTCCATATCTCATTCAGACATCTAAATCAGGGGGCTGGGAATTTAGCTCAGCAGCATAAGCGCCTGCCTTGCAAGTGTGAGGTCGTGAGTTCAATCCCTGGTACCAATAAAGAAAAAAGAAATCTAAATTAGAAAACTCATTTACATGACTTTATTATATTAGTTTATCACTATTCCTTTCCTCCTTCCCAGCCTTCCTGTATAAACAATCACCCACTGAACAATATTAAGGTGATTCCACAGAGAATGCTAATAAAGGACTAAAAATATCTTTAAATACAAGCAATGTGTTTGTTCCTGATATTATGATGCCTGCTCTACATTTGTCTATTCTTCTCCATCACTTTCTCTTCCATCCATCCTAAGAAAACTCTGAGGGTAATCATGGACCCAGGAGTTCTGGCCACATAAAGTACTACTGTGGTTCTCCCAGGCTGGCAGAGGCCTATGGCTCTGTGACCATCCTTCTTCCTGCTTGGAATTTGAAGTTTACATATGGAAGTATAGCAACTATCTTACAACTATGCTAACACATTAAGGGTGGAGTGGAAAAAGAACATAGGTCTTCAATGGTATGTAAGATAAGATGCATCCTACTTGTTTAATGTATGCAAGTCAATTTTGTAGGAGAAAGTATTCTAATTGTACCTAATGTTACCATCTTAATGTAGAGAAGGAGATTGTTTAGCGGTAGGGAAGAACCTTGCCAAAACTGTTCATATCTTGACCAGGGAAGGAACAAATAGGTCAAATAAGGAAGCAAAGAATGGAACTGGAAAATGGTAGTAGTGCCTTTAATGAAAAGAGTATCACAGCAGTGATTCTTGAAGGCAGAAAAGGACTGACGAGTAAATGAAAGCTAGGAAACTCAAGACCAATGAAGTGTAGCTTTTCAAAGCTTGGACATGAAGGGGAGAAAGGAAAGGGTAAGAGAAAGAAAGGGAGAGAGGTTAAAAAAGGATACGAAATCAAAGATTTTTTAAACTGCAGATTTCTAATGAAGTTTAAAACACATACGACTATTTCATTAAATTGCTACAAATTTGCCTAAATATTTTGTTCTGAATTTTTGCGTTTTTCTTATTGGAAACACTGGCTGGTACTAGGGTGCTACAGAAGGCTTACTTTGTGATTCCTGTTCTTAGAGCTCAACAACTAAGCATTTCTTCTCCATCTAGCAAGAGTCAGTACCTTACTTCAATTTACACAATAAATAAAGTTTAAGTTCCCCAGAATCTTGTTTCTGACTCTCTGGGACATGTATAAGAAGACAAATTACTGAGTTCTGCAAAGAATTTTTTAAATTATTTTTTTAAATTTTATTTAAACAAAAAACAAAGAAAAAACAAAAAAGAAAAAACCAAACAAAACAGAAAAAGGGTAGCAACAATACAGAATTCCAAAGGCAAAAAATAAAAGAACACCAAGAATAACAACAAAACAAAAACAAAAACACTAAGAAATCACCACTTGATAAGTTACATACTGGCATCATTGAAGATAAGTTGTTCAAGTGACAAAATTAAAGCATACAAAGTAGACATTCAAACAGTGAGACTGTTAACAGTTTTGCTCAACAATCTAACAAAAACAGTAATGTGATCATCTATCTTACACACTTAAACATGCATGCAGTTATATCCTTTAGAGCACTTTCTTTTCCCCTCTTTTTTAATATATTTTTTAAAATTTTATTTTAAAGGGGTTAAAATTAAACAACAAACAGAACAGAATGGGACATAAGAAAGCATAAATTTCAAAGCTAGACAACCAGAGATCTTCACTATCTGTCATATTGTCTCTTGTTTTCTTCCAAATAGTTATCCATATCTTTGCATACGGGGAGCTCATACTAAATAACATAGCCAATCTTTTCATAAGATGTGTAGTTAACTGGCTCCCACTTGCTAAGGGAGGGGCCACAGGACAGGGGACAGGATGACATGTCTGATTCTCAGCCCACACGCCAACAGGATCACAGCCACCCCCCAGAGAGAGGGGGAATTCCTTGTTCTCTTGGCATCCTGAGTCAACCCCACAGTGCAGGTCCCAATGCGCCAGGGTCTCTCTCCTTCAGGCCACCAAAAGTCTGCCACACTCTCAGCTGCCCCCCAGAGAGGGGAGGAGATCCTTGTTCTCCCAGAACCCCGAGTCAACCACATGGTGCAGGTCCCGAGGCACCAGGGTCTCTCCCTTGCAGGCCCCCTAAAGTCCGCCATACTCACCTGCTATTTCTGATGAATTGGCCATTACATTTCCAAAATTCTGAAATGGCCAACAGACCACAGAAAGAATTCTCTTTAGGTTCCTGTTTGAAATCAGCAGCTACAGCAATCTGCTGGCCTTGCTTCAGGACCAGAAGAATTTTTTTTAAATGAGAAAATCAAGTATATTTAAATTTCAAGAGGAATAAGCCAGCAAAAAGAGGACAGTGAAAATACTGAAGAAATGGAATGGGCAGATGTGAAGAAAAATGAGATTAGATCTCACAGTCTCAGAGACCCCCTAAATTTTCCTCTAGTAATCTAAGACTAGGAGTCTGACTGGGAAAATGGGAGATGCTAGACACTTTGGTATAAATCCTAAACTAAGAATGCATTCCTTCAAGTTAAAATGAGAGCCAGGCATTTCACTTTAATCCACTTATATCCATTTCCTTACTAAAGAGCTTTGCAAAAGAAGATAAGATGATGATATTAAAAAGGCTTTGTAGCCAGGTGCCATGGTGCACACCAGTAATCCCAGCACTCGGGAGGTTGAGGCAAGAGGATCACTTGAGTCCAAGGCTAACCTGTCTCAAAATAAATAAATAAATACATACAAACAAAAATACATAAATATAAAAGGGTTTTGTAATAAAAATGCAATGTACATTCAGGGTGTTATTATTGGTAAAGGGCTATGCTAAGATTGAGAAGGAATAAGAGATAAAATAGAAATACTGAAGTCAAACAGACTTAACATTCATAATCCTAGCTTGTGCCTCTTCATTATCTTCCCTTTTCTGTTTAGACTTCTCAGACTGAGCAATCTCATCTCACATATGGCAGATGCCTTAATGAGTTCAGTGGGGATAAAGCCACTTGCTATACTTACTGGGGAAACCTGTTATTCACATTTAGTATCATAGCCTTCCCCATTCACTTTCCATTCCTTCCTACCTCACATACTTTCATCATCCACAGATTCCATACCTACAAACTCCAGGTGCAGCCTCCCAGAGGAATTGTGTCATTGGCTCCATCATAATGCATCAGACTCCTTCATTCCTCTCCCCCAAGCCACACACTTATCAGGGGAAAGCATCAACATTATTAAGAACCTCAAAAATCCCCAAGTGAATGTGCTAACTGCTTGGAGATAAGGATATAGTGCTTTGTGACCAGTGTAAGACATCAGTATATTGCCGTAGAGTGGTGGTGAGGTGAAATTACAATGACCTTTTTACGAGAGTGGCTTTTTGAGGGCAGGCCCTCTAAGACAGTACAGCTAGGTGACTAGAGACACTCATATATGGGGAAGGGGAGAGTTGGGTCTTTTTTTATATAAATAAGACTTTATTGTGTATTTACATGTGTCAGGTACTCTTCTAAAGATCTGTTCATGTGTTATTCCTAAAAATGCCTTAAAGCGGTTCTGGCTGCTAGAAAAACCGGTTACATTTGAATTTCAAATAATATTTGGTATATACTTCATACTAAAAAGTTATCTTTTCTGAGGAATTTAAGAGCCAACTGAGCTTTTCGCATTTTTAACATCACAGTAACTTCTCAAGCCTCTGCGCATTAGTGCTCCTTCTCCAGGAGAGGAAAATGGGGCAAGCCCAGAGAATCCGACTCCAGGCATGCTCATAGCTATTACGCCATTGTCACTGGACAGGCGGGGATGGGCATGTGAGGCTCCCGCCTTTATGACAGAAGCGCTGCATCAGCAGCCGCGCGGTAGTGGGCTCTTGGTGGTCAGAGGGGTCTCAACAGTGGCAGCACTTAAGCCCCACTAAGTCCGAGGAAGCCAAAAAGCAAAACCTATTACAAAATGATTAACACAACTAAACAGGTCAGTACCCAACCGTTTCTCTGGCTTGTTTCTGCACCACCTCGAGAGAGGCACACAGGCAGGGCAGGCAGGTCACCGGAACTTCTGAGAGTACCCCTGAACGCGCCTCTTTATTCTCTCTGCTCCTTTGGCCTCGGTGTGTAGGATAAACTGGTGTCTCGGGGGTCTGTGTGAGGGCATAAACGCCGACCCCGGCCTGCGCTCTCCGTGAGCCCCGTTTCTGCCACCATGGACTGGCAAAGGACTTCGGAAAGACCCAACAACTCCGCACCAGCCAGGTGTGGGGACCCTAGGAAGCGCTAGGCCCGAGAAAGACGCAGACGCGCCTGCGCACGCCGGCGTAGGGCGGTGCCCCTCGGAGAGCCCGGGAACTCCACGGAGGATTGATTGGCTCTCCAGCTCCCGCTCCCAGCGACCTTCCCTCCTCTTTCCTGTGCTTTGCTTTAGCGCTGGATTCATTTTGCGTCCTTCAGGCTGGGACTTTGGAACTGCACTCGGTGATGCCTCGGGCACCACGATTCCCACTATGGACCACGGGGCTGGGCTGGTTTTCCTCACTGCGCTCCTAAATCCATCCCTTTCTCGGGCTCTCCAGGGGTCGTGGTCACAAGAGGATTAGAGTTTCCTCTGCGATTCTGTCTCTACTTAGGAAAACCAATTTTAGGTAAGACGCTTCCCAAGTTCTGTCGGTTGTAGTCCAGCTGTTCCCCAGTGTTCCTTGGTAGTAATGACGATGATGGTAGAGGAAATGAACTCAAACTGCTTGCCTTAGGGACTACGAATCGTCCAGTTACACACTCGATTATATCCTCTTGACTTCTAAAGTCTGCCCATCCCCCAT
Organism: Dolichotis patagonum; assembly: GCA_004027295.1. Classification (NCBI taxonomy): domain Eukaryota; kingdom Metazoa; phylum Chordata; class Mammalia; order Rodentia; family Caviidae; genus Dolichotis; species Dolichotis patagonum. The sequence continues at coordinate 17,206 of PVJX010024208.1, read as the reverse complement.
CGCCTCATCTTCCCCGTACTGGAGGTTGAACCCAAGACTTTAACACTCAGATACATCCCAGATCTTCTTCATTTTGAGACAGGGTTTCACTAAATCGCTAAATTGGCCAGTTGGGCCTTGACTCAGTCTCCTAGAGTGCTGGGATTATAGACAGGCCTATGCATTTTTCAAAGCTCTTGACGCCAGCAATTACCTTACCTTGAGAACAACGCTGAGTCTTATTTTTTCTTCCCCTTTCCTAACAGTTACTGTGCCATTTGTAGCAGAACTTTATGACATATTATCTGTACTTCCTGATTCTGATTTCTCTTCTCTTGTTCTCTTTTGAACACAGCACCAATCAGACATTAGCACTCACCAACCAGAACTGCTCTTGACAGGTTACTGATAATCAGAACCAGTAGATAAAAGAACTAAAAAGACCAAAAAATAAGAATAGTCACCATGTTAAACTGAATGGTTGGCTTTCAGTTATTATTCGTGTCAAATCTGTTAGGGTCACTTTACACAAATGATCAGTACACTCTTTAAATTACCATGCCATCATGTATTCTTAGTTTTCTTTTGATCCCTTGTATCACTATTTCTCAGTCTCCTATGCTGCTGCTTCCTCTTCTTTCTGGCCTCTTAATTTTAGAGCTCCTCAGGGTTCAATTCGTTTTCCTTCTCCTATCTATATTCTGTTCCTTGTTCATTGCATCCAATCAGGTAGTTTAAGTATGTACTATATACATACTTATAACTCCAATTCACACCTGTCACAGAACTTCAGGCATGTATATATTATATTCTCCTTCCAAAATTGTTATTCCCCTGCTGTCATTTTAGAAATTTGTCATCAAATTGCCAAACCTGAGCCAGAGGTCCAGAATCAGCCTAGAGCCTGTGATGGCAAATCTTTTAGAGCTTTCAATGATAACAAACAGTCCAATAGGACTCTTGCCATAGGTTCAACATCACTGGTCTTCTTTCCTTCATCTCCAAAGTCCTAGCCATTTTACCTGATAAATTTTTTCTTAGATATTCCCCATCTTGTTCAGGAATTCCCCTCCTAGGGATATATTCAAGAGGCATAAAATATCTGTACAGCTGGGCATGGTAGGCACATGGCTGTGATGCAGCATTCTGGTAAGCTGAGGTAGGAGGATTGCAGGTTTGCACCCAACCTGGGCAATTTAGTAACTTAGAGAGATCCTGTGTTAAAATAAAAAGTAGAAAAGGGGCTGGGACAGTAGCCCTGGGTTTAATTCCCAGTGTCAAAAAAAAAAAAATCCACATAATGACTTGTACACAAATGTTCATACTAGTGTTATTCATAATTGCCAAAAGAAACAATCCAAACATTGAATTCATTCAAGTGATGAATGGAATAATGAAATATGGTACAGCAGTTCAATGAAATATTACTTGGCAATTTTAAAAAATGAAGAACTCAGTCATGCTCCATGTTGGCAGTCTCGTGTACAGAGTCTTGAAATGCTCAACACTAGGCTGCACCCTGAACCAAGGAGAGGTACCTTTTTATACAATTTGTGATGTCAAGCAAGTAGAGATATAGAGGCGAGACTGTTGTCCTAGCAGCTAACCCTATCTTAGCCTTGAAAGAAAACACATATTGTGTATCTCAGTATGTTAGGATGCTGTGAAGCTTGCTTATAACCCCATTTGTTAGTTTTATCAGTATTGGTACTCAGTATTGCCCCTCTGAAGGGGGAGTTTCCCATGAGAGAACTGCCTGAAGTGTCTCCTTTATCAATGAGACAAGCCAGCCTGCATTCTTGAGGGAGGAGACGCCCAAGGATTTGCTTGCCTGAGTTGGGAACATTTACAGAGCTCCTCGAATTCTGCTTTACAGCCACATAAAAATGGGCTTTAGAGCTAGGTGTGGTGGCACATGCCTGTAATCCTAGCCCTCTAGGAGCTTGAGGCAGGAGGATCTAAAGTTCAATCTAGCCTGAGCAACCTAACAAATTAGTGACTTGTTTAAAAATAAAAAAAGAAGGAGGGCTTCATGCAGAGGGCCTGGAGTCAATCCCCAATACTTAGAAAGAAAGGAAGAAAGAAAGAAAAGAAAAAAAAGACAAGAAAGGACTTGGATCTAGACCACTTGCTGAGAGCCTACACAGCCTGTGCCGCTTATTGCTTTGTATGAGGGTATTTTTTTTTCCTGTGCAGACTCAGTAAGTACTACAAAGCTGTACTTAAATGTGTGTTTTGATGACCTTCAAGTTTACCACTTGGAGTATTCAGGGTCCACAAGGGAATGGGGGACGTGTGCATAAGCCAAGTACCCTGCTTTGGTTGCTTAGATACGTGTTAGCCACAGGAAACTGGCTAATAGACTTGGACCTAGATCATTGGACCTGATCTAGCTCTGAGTCTTTGCTGTGTGACCAAAAGTGTTAGTTCATCTAGTCCTTGACTGTGTTGTGTTTTCCTGGGTAGCTCTAGTACCAAAATGCATTGGGCAGAAGTATTTAGATTTCTATTCCTGGTAATTAGCAAAGTGACGATCTTTTCTATTTCCACATAATTGGAGTCCTCTCTTGGCATTGGTAACAGGTGCATGATGTCAGTGCTACAATATTGATGAACTTTGAAGACTTACGTTAAGTGAAAGGATAGTCATAGTCACCTACTATATGATTCCCTTTATATGACATGCTAGTATTCTACCACTGAGTAACACACCCAAACCTTTTAAGAATTTAAACATACTTGAGACACCATTTCACTAAGTTGCACAGGCTGGACTTGAACTTTTGGTTCTCTTGCCTCAGCCTCCTAAGTAGCTGGGGTTATAGTATGTGCCATTATGCTTTGCTTATTGGCTTTTTTTCAAATCTGCCTCAAGTTTTCTCTTTGTCTGTTTGTGAGTATGATTTTTCACACAATTATTTTAAAGTCTATATTTGATAGTTCTGATCTCTGAAGATCTTGCAGGTCTAGCCCTACTATTTGGTATGTTTTATGACAGTCTAGGTTATAATTTATGACTGTGATCTCATTTTGAGTTTTATATTTAGAAATCCTGAGTTGAAAACCAGCCCTTACAGAAAGGTTTTATGATTGTTTCTGAAAGCACCTCAGAAATGGCAATAGCTCAAGATAATATTTATGTTAAGATCTTGATTTGGAGTTCTTTTATTATTTGGGGATATATCCACACTCAGAAAACACCTTTTTTCCTATTCTAAATATCCAGTATACCATAGGCAGATGGACAAATTTTATTCTGAGTTATGTGCTTTAGTATTCACCTCTTTATTCAGAGGTACAACCACTCATTTGGTTCTGGTTCAAAAGTTTCATCATATACTCAGAAAACCCCAAGTTTGGGGTGGGGGTATAGCTCAGTGTCACAGTGCCTGCCTGGCAAGCGAGAGGTTGTCCAATTCTCAGTACTACTACTACTACTACTACTACTAACCCAAGCTCCTAAATTACTGTGGCAAACAAACCACCCTCCTTGTCACATTGCCTCTGTAATAGATCACTGACTTACCACTTGTGGTTTTTTATTATTTTGGTGCTTAAATGAATGTTATTGTGACTGAATCAAAATTCATCTAGTTAATTTTCACAAAACAGGTGACAAAAGACAGTATTATTCCTTTTTAAAACACATGCTCAGTTTGGGAGAAAAAAAGCTCCTCTATTTATCTACTGAGTAGGCAAAGAAGTCCAAGTATGTTTATGGACTTTTAGAAAAAAGGAATAAATCTTAATCAAAAGATAAAATTCAGGATATGTGTTTAGAGATGTATGGACAGGTGTTTCCTGAGTGCCTGCTACATGCCCTCCATGTTCTAGGCGCTGAAGACATGGAATAGAGGGACTCCCTCCATTTGTTTGAACTGGCATAAAGATGGTCTCAAGTTATGGTGATTTGACTATGAATTTTTGACTGTCATGGTGTGAAAACAATATACATCCAGTAGAAACCATACTTAAGATTTTGACCTTTGATCTTTTCCCCATATGGTGATACAGAGCGACCTTTTTTTATTCAATTTTATTTTTGTCTTTTTTGAGACAGGGTTTCACTATGCAGTTCAGACTGGCTTGAACTTGCAGTGATCCTCCTGTTTAGTCTCCCAAGTGCTGAGAAAAACAACCTTTCTTATTTTCACTTTTAGCGTGTAGTCAATAACTTACATGAAATATTCAATGCTTTATTATAAAATAGGCTTTGTGTTAGATGATTTTGCCCAACTGAAGGCTAATATAAGTATTCTGAACATGTTTAAAGTCAGCTGGGCTGAGCAGTGGTATCTGATCGGTTGAGTGTATTCAGTGAATTTTCAACATGTATTTTCATCTGATGATGGGTTTAATGGGATATAATCCCATCATAAGTTGAGAAGCAACTGAAGCAAATAAACATATAATATCATCAAGGAGTGAAAATTGCCATGAAAATATAAATCAGAGAAATACCACTTCAGAGGGGTCTTTTTCAATCAACTTATTTCAAACAGCATCCTTTATTTCAGATGAACAGGAACGAATGCAGAGAATCAGAAATCATAAATAAGAATACTAGTATAGTGAAACTGAAAATTTACATGCTCTCCTTTTAGCTTCCTTAAAAGATAATAATAATAATTCTAACAATATATTGCTGGGTTTATGCAAACAAAAAGTAGAATGGTGTCAGTTACCAGGGACCATGGCAATTGGTAATAGGGAATTTGTGCTTAATAGGGACAGGGTTTCAGTGGGAGAATATGAAAACATTCTGGAGACCCATGGTTGTAATGGTACAATAATATGAATATACTTAGTGACACATAACTGTATACTAGAAAATAGTTAAAACTAGAAAATATTTGTCACAGTAAAAAAAAATGGCAATTTTAGATAAGGCAAATAAGGGTTGTATTTTTCTAGAGCCTCGTTCATTTGTTGTTAGCACTTCTGAGAGGTGCTTTCAGATTGTCCCACCTCTGGGTTTGCCTTTGGTAAACTGAATGTCTGGGGTTGCATTTGTTGCATTTTCTACTTTTTTTTTTTTTAGTTTAATTCCTGGGTTGATGCTTGTAGATTGCCTGTGGTGAGTAGCTTTATTACTAGTACTTAAAACTCTTTGGAAATGACTATTTCTCCAAAATGTCTTCAGGGTGTAACTGGCTTTTGGGTTTTGAGTCTGTTGCAAGATCCTGCCTCTTTAATTTATTGTGGATGAGAAGCAGCTGCCTACTTGATCTAGCCCTGGTTCTTTGGCATTGGCCTCATAGTGTTTTCTGTGACCCTTAGTCAATCTCAGTCTTGGTATATCAGGAAAAACAGCTGGTTAAAACAGTTATGTCACTTTGACTAAAGTGGTGCAGTCAGCAATAACAAGAGCATCAAATAGCCTAGAAAATGACAAAGTAAGGTAACTATTAATTTGCCACTTTAGGCATATGAACTTGATTTGTAGTTACATAACAAAATCTAAAACAAGCCAGAAAATGGTATGCAGTAAATAAGCCCTCAATATGTCACTTTTACCCTCAGGGAAGAAAATTTAAAAGGGGTTAGGGGGAGAAAATACAGAAATTGAAGAAGAGGAAGCGACTGGAAGCAAGACTTGAGGACGAAGGAGGATCATGCAAACTTTGGGAAACTGATGCAGAAGACAGGAGGGAAACAAAGAAGAAAGAAACAAGAAGAAGAACAGAACAGTACAACAATCACACAAAAAAACCATGTTAGAAACCACATTCACACTCATATAAAAATAAGATCAAACAATGAAGAAGGAAAAAAAAAACAAGACAAAACTCAACAACAAGAAAAGAGAGAGGAAAGTGTCCACTTTAAGCTTTGTCTCTGCTGTCACTGGTAGACAATGTGTGGAGACAGAGTTCAGGTCCATGTTGATTTCTCCCAATAAGTCAGCAGTAACTTTATGGAAGGGTAGTGGATCTTGTCACCGAGCCTGCACCTTTATTTGCCTTGAAATTCTGGCTGGTTTTTGGCCAGGCGGGTGGAGGAGAACCAGACCTATTCAGCCTGCAGCAGTCAGTGTACTTTCTGTAGGCTTGAACTCAGCTAGGAGGTGCTAGATGGAGCCAGCAGTTGTCCTGAATTCTGAGCTCAGTTGGCCTCTCTCCAAGATGCCTGCTGACCAACTGCCCTCTCCCCCTGGAGGGCCAAATCTGCACCCACTCACCACTGAGTGCAGTCCATGCTCCTTTGCTGTGCTGCTTCTCTCTGTGGAGGCTTCTGGGATTGCCAGCAATCACCTTGTGTCCAGTAGGTTTGAACTGCTTCTCCCTTGAAATAAATCCTGATTCAGGGAGAAGGTGCCGTTTGCCACCTCCTTCTTGATTGAAGTTTCTTTTTTCACTCTCCCTGTGGGCTTCAGTTCTCACTTCAGATCCTCCTTGGGTCCAGGGAACCCACTTCCCTTGTCTTTCTCTTCTTCACTTTGCCTTCTCTTTCTCACATTGCTATGTCTAGTGTCTAGACACCAAATCTCAGAGAGGATCTTTCTCTGCTGCTTATCACTCTGCTATCTTCCCAGAAGTTAGTAAGGTTATAGAAATGTTCCAGATGAAAGGAAATTAGATATATGGTAGCTAAATGTAATATTGTACCTGACTCTCCTGGCTCCTATAATGGAAGTAAAGAGTGCCTAGGGCATGTGTGCTTCAGCAGGCAGATTGTATCACTGGAAGCTCTAAAAGGTTTGCTGTCACTGCTTTAGGGGATTGGGATGTAGCTCAGTAGTGCAGTGTGCACTAACCATGTTCAATCCCCAATACTGGGAAAAAAATTGGAATATGGTTGATAAAGTATTGAATCAGTGGAAGTTTTATGAATTTGATAACCATATAGTTTTAAGATATATCCCTGTTCTTAGGAAATATCTATCTATATATATATATATCTAGATATATAGATATCTATAAATCTAGATATATAGATATCTATAACTTACTCTCAAATGGTCTAGACAAATAGTGTGTATATATTACATTATTTTGTTTTTTCAGTGTTTTAGAAATTTGAAATAACTTCCAAATAAGTATAAAAACCAAAAACCCAATTATCCCATTTCTTTTGTTTTTTTCTGTCTTGCAGAACTGGGAATCAAACACAGGGCCTCAAGCGTGCCAGGCAAGTGCTGTACCACTGAGATGTAGCCCTAGCTTTCTCCTTTTCCCTACTCTCCCCACCCCAACCTCTTGTTTTGTTTTAGTGTTATTGGACATTTGAACTCAGGCTCTCTGGACTGAGCTTCATCCCCTAGCTCTGTCATTACTTTTTATTTATTTATTTTTTTTGAGAAAATGTCCTGCTAGTCACTAAACTGCCCCAACGGGGCTTGATACTGCAATCTTCCTGCCTCAGCCTCCCAGAGTGCTGGGGTGACAGATATACACCACCACACTCAGCTCTATTCTCTGTTAAATTCACCACAGTCAGATGATCTTATGTCACGACTCCACTGAAAAGTATTTGTCAAGCTTACCAGTTCCATTTAGTTTGTCATCTTTAGTGGTGAGTTCCTACCCTTTGTCTTACTAGCTCCATCAGCAGTATTTAATGCAGTTTGTCATTCTTTCCCTTCTTGAACTATGTACATCTCAGCTTCTGGGCATCACTCTTATATGATTTCTCCTTTACCTTCCTAACTGCTCCTTCTCAGTCTCTTTAACAGTTCTCCTTTATGGCTCCTTTTTCTAATACTTACAGTACCCCAGGGCTCAGTCATCAGAGGAGGGTTATCTAGAAGTTTGTGCTGAAAAATAATTTCCCAAGCTCTGTGTAGTCATTCACCTTGGTTTGAGTACATAATATTCTCCCCAGAGTGTAAGATTCTTTGAAGTCTTAAGCAAGGTCAACTCTATATTACTCATATCCTGACTCAGAGCAGTTGGCAGCTGTGCATAGTAGGAAAAGTCTCTTATGCTACTTTGAGCACACATACTGTGAGAGGAATGGGAGGTTAGAAACCCTTTTTAGCATCCTGGAGAGATCTGAGGTCCCTCTCTTTCTCAACTAAAAAGCAAAGCTCCTATAAAGAGAAGATACTGAAGTTCATTCAGCTGATTGTTGGCAGTGTCTGTGCTCAAGCCCACATGGCTATGCTCTTTCTTTAAGTTGCGATGTAATGTGTTTGTATCAAGCACTCCCTTAAGAATCTGATGACTGCTACAGACTTTTAACCAACAAGGAAAAAAAAGTACCTGGCACACACTAACAGTTTTTTTCATTTAACTTCAGGAGCCTCATAGACCCTGAAAGTACCTCTAAGACTTAAGTTTTACAAAACTATGCTGTAATCAGAAAAATCCAAAACATGGAAAAAAACTATAACTAATTCTATATCCTTAAAAACACATGATGTAAAAATAGGGATAAAGATAGAAGAGTGTAATTGTTCAAGAATAAAAATGTCTTAGCTATGAAGCATAGTAATCAAGTGTGCTGTGTAGACTTGGATTGTCGCAGCAAGTGACTGATTTCTGAGGCTCACTAAAGGGTCATCCATATTCTTTTTGACTCTGGAATCACCAAAGACAATTCACTGGGTTTTGTTTTTTACCAGAGGAACCACAGATACCCTGACTTTAGACTGACTTCTGTAATGGAAGGAAAAGAAGACTTAAGGGCATTATAAGGTCAACCAACAAATTTGGATTATGGATCATAGAGCCATCAAATGAATCACGTAGGTAGTGCTATTTGCTTCAGGGACTTTCAAGGAGTTTATTCACTTCATCCATGTTGCCAAATTTATGGGCATAAGAGTTTTTTAAATAGTGGTCTTTATCTTTTTAGGTGTCTGTAGGATCTGTAGTGATATATGCTCCTACATGCCTGATATTTGAACATTATCCTCTTTTTGACAAGTGAGTACACAGAACCCAAAGAGGAGAATTAATTCAGGTCAAGGCAAGCTGGGCTATGCTTCCTTTCACTGCCTTGCCTAGCTGTCAAGAGAATCATCCTTTTTGAAGTTTTCTGCTCCAAGCCCATAACTCTTACATAGTCTATGTGGCCTGATGTGTACTCTAACATGGAAGAGCCCAACTGCAGATTCACAGCTCTCATTGCCCTTGGCCTTTGAGAAGAATCTAACTACTCAGAATGTTCTGCTGTCCTCCAAAACAAAACAAAACACACACACACACACACACACATATCCAAAGATGCAGGGATTAGAATAACAACATAGAGGTTGTGGCAGAGAATGAAAGTGGCAAGGACGGTCTGCTTGCTTCCTAGAAACAATTGGAAGACTCAGCTTCCCTGGGAAGAGGCAGTTCTGAAAAATCTATTGTAGGAAAGATCAAGGAGAGATCAGGATGACTGGCAGTGACAGCTCCCTTTATTACCTTTTTTCCTTTAAATCGTATCTCTTGTTAGAAGGAAGGGTACTAACTTTATAGACAACTGGGGACCTATTGGAGGCTACACCTAGTCTTTTTAATTCTTATTTCATCGCTTTTTCAAACCCCATGTCCAAGTAGTAAAAGAGGCAATGAAAGAAAGAAAAAAAAAAGAGGCAATGAAAGGCATAGGATTCTCTAATTTTCATTTCTAAATGGGTTCATTCTTTAGTGGGATCCTGTGATAAACTCACCAGATGGTACTGGCTAGAACTTGGTGAGTCTTTTTCCTTTACTCTGAGGATCTCAATACCCAGCACAATTTCTATTTGGGACTCAAGTCATGCACAGCTATGGTCAAAGAATTAGTCTCCACAGAGACACAATGTTGGGCCTCTGGTTCTTAAATCCATTCTCTTTCAACTTCTTATATTAATGCAAATATGCATTAGTTTTGTGACCTTTGCTTTCCTTCCTGTAGTTTTTTGTGGGGAGAGGGCAGTAGTGGGAGACAAGGAAGGAAGAAGACAAGGACAAACTCTTCAAGAACACCACAGTTGAGTACCACTGGCTGCTGGGTCATTTTTCCAGCAGCATGTATCTCTTATAACTTCCTAAAAAAAATAAACTTTGGGAGAAAAGAAACATATCAAAGTGCTTGCTACCAAAAAGAACCTCCTCTTTATTCTACTGCAGAAACAGAGCTGGAAAAGCACTTTTGATCTGGTCCCTAGAAATGAATCTCTAGATTCTGATGAGCAAAGCTTTCTCCAGTTGAGACTGTAAAGTTCTAAAACTTTAGCCAGTCCCAAATTTGGGAGTGGTGGCAATAATGCGAGGAAATTCCTTGGTGAGGCAAGTATCAGCTTGGGGCAGGCTCTTCCAGGCAAGTTCTAAGATCCCATACTGGGCAATACCTACAGGAAGGAAGGTGCACACATTATTCTGTCCAGGAAGGGGTATCACATTCCGGAACCCCTGACTTATTGGGGTATGAGAGCCACGACAAACCAGGCAGTAGAACAACCGTTCCCCAGGTCCTGGCTCCGTAGCCTGCAGGGCCTCTTTGTAGATGATCTGTTTGGGTTGAGGCTCCTTTTCTAGTAGCAGATCTTGTAGCAGCCTCTGGATTCTGGGAGACTTGAGCTGGTACAAGTCCATGAGCTGATGGAACTGTTCCATCCAAGCAGCAGAGTCCTTACCATATCGCTGCTGCAGCATCCGCAAAACATGGTACAGTGCCACAAATGTCTCCCATGGAGGTATCTTTGCCTTCTTTTGTGAGACAGGTTGTGTCTTCTTCTCCAACTTGGGCAATTTTGGAAGCCTGTCCTTATCCTTAAAATCCCTAAGGTCTTTCTGAAACATTAGTGCCAGGGTTTGTTTGTCCACAGAGGCATGGGCACCTGTGAAGAGGTCTCTTGTAGCAGGATAAAAATGTGTCTGCATTTCCCTGAGAGCACTGGATAACTGCTGTATCCGTGCACTTCTGTAAGGTTCACCTAGAAGATGCCAGTTTGCGGCCTTTGGGTCTGTAATCGTCTTGGCAGCTAATGGGGACTTTGGTGTGAGGACAGTCAAAGATTTTATCCAACTTTCCTTTTCCTTTCCTTTTATAGGAGGAATCACTTTCAGGTGTTTCAGAGCCATGAATTCCCCGCTGGGCTCTGAGGCCTTTGAGCTTTGCGACTCCAGAGCCTGCATGTGACGGTGCATGATAGTTTCAAGCATGGCTGGACGGAGCCACTCTAAGTTTCCGTCTGAGGTCAAGTCTTTGAGGAGCTGACACAATCTGTGGAAGCTGTCTCTGGAAAGCTGTTCTCCTGTTTCCATCTGTTCTAGGACCTGATGGATCCACTCTATATCTGTGAGGCTTACGTGTACGTCTGGATGTTGTTTGTCAGCCAGGATCTGAGCAACAGGTGGTTTTAACTTACTTTTTTCTGTCAGAGATGGATGATGCTCCAAAAGCCACTTCCACCTGGCACTGGGGAGTCTATGTTTGAGACTTGGGGCCTCTATTGTTTTCCTAATTATGTTGGACATGAATGTTATCTTCATATCCTGCCCTTGGGCCCCTAAAATTGTATGCAGCACATGTAGTGGAATGGGTTCATCCTTCTTGTGTATCTTTGAGAATGTCCTGTATGTCTGGAGTACCGTGGGTTTTTCTGCCAAGGATCTTTGTTTAATTGTTTCTGCCAAGGATGGTTGTTTAATTGGCAGTGGCATTTGTATCTTCCCTCCCATGTCCATATGTACTGAGATCAGTTGTCTGGAAGGGATTTTTAAAGCCCTCAGTTTTATATCACTGCCTTTGACCCCAGCGGATCTTTCTTTAAGAAAAGGGACAACTACCCTTCCTTGTTGGTCCTTTCCTCTTTCTCCTTGTAGTTTAAATAGTTCTTCCCTTTTTAGCATGTCTTTTTCCTTGTCCACTTTGATTGAACTTTCCTCTTCTGTCTTAGCCAGATTTTCCAACTCTTCCTCACTCATGCTCAGACTTTCCAACTCTTCCTCACTCATGCTTTCTTCCTCCTCCTCAGAACCTTCATCCTTCTCCTCCACTTTCTTTTTCTTCTTCCTCTCTTCCTTCTCTTTCCCTTTTTCTTCCTTTTCTTCTTCCTCTTCCTCTACCTCTATCTCTTCTTCTCCCTCTTCCTCTTCCTCCACCTCCCCTGCTTCCCTCTCCTCTTCCTCTTCTTCTTCCTCTTCCTCTTCTTTCTCTTCCTCATCAGACAAACTCTCTTGCTCTACTTCTTCTAACAGGCATTCTATTTCTGTAGAAATGCTCTCAGCACTTTCTATCTCATCCACTTTTCTGTAGAACTTTCCCTTTAGGGTATCAATTTCTTTTGACTTTTTTGTTTTTCTCCACTCCTGTTTAAAGAATGGGATTCCCTTTTGTTCTTCCTCTTCTTCTTCTTTTTCTTTTTCTTTTTCTTCTTCTTCTTTTTTGTCTTCTTTTATTTTTTCTTCCTCTTCCATAGCCTGTATGACTTCTCTCTGTTCCTTGGCCAATCTGTTCTCTTCCTTAGCCATTTTTTCCTCTTGCTTTGTAATATTTCTCATTTTATTGGCCAATTTTCTCTGCTGCTTAGCCAGTTTCTCTTCATCTGTGGCCAATTCTGATTCTTGTTCAGCAAAGTTTAGCTCTTTGACATCAAGTCTGCTCTGTTCCTTGCGCAATCTGCTCTCTTTCTCAATAAGTGACCGCTTTATCTTTGCCATCTTTATTTCTTCTTGGGTTATTTTCCTTTCATCACTGATTAGTTTTTGAAGTACGTTGGTAACACTGCTCAGTTTTGTTGGCTCCTTAAAAATGTCCTCGTCCTCTTTAACCAGCTTCCTTACAATTTTAGCTAACTTCCTCTCTTCTTTAGCATATGCTCTCTGTTCACTACTAAATTCCAGTTTTCCTTTGACAGCATCCATTTTCTCTGTGGCCAGAATCCTATCTTTATATCTTAATAGCTTCTCCTCTAGTGACAGTTTCTTCTTCATTAGGTCTATTTCTTGTTCAGTTAGTTTTGGCTTTCCTGGGATTTCCTGAGTCCCTCCCTTGGAGAGAATTTTCATCTCTTCAGCCAGTCTCATCTTTTTTGGGGCCAACATCTTCATTTCCATGTCCAATTTCTGTTCTTCTTTAGCAACATCTAGCTCATCTCTGAGCATTTTCCTTCCTTGGAGTGCTGCCTTCTTTGCCACAGATAATTCCATTTTTTGCTGGGCCACTTTCTCCTGCTTTCTAGCCAGGGTTCCACCTGCTTGAACCAGTTGCTTCTCTACAGCATCCAGCTTCTCCTTCTTCTTGACCAGTACCTCATTTTCCTGCCTCAGCTTCTCCTCTACCTGAACCAGTGTCTCTTTGTATGTATCTATTTTCTTCCTCGCCTGAGCTAATTGCTCTCTCTCTTGGCGGAGTTCTTCTTTGACACGGTGGAGATTCTCTTCCCTCTGAGCCAATTTTTCCTTTTCCTGAGCCAGATTCTTCCTTTTCTGAGCCAGATTCTCTTCCTTCTGAGTCAGTCTCTCTTTGTTCTGTGTGAATTCTTTCTTGTTCTGGAGCAGTTTTTCCCTTTCCTGAGCCAGTTTCTCTTTGTCCTCTATCAGTTTCTGCCTTTTCCGAGCCAATCTCCTTGCTTCCTTGGGGTTTTTTTCCTTGTCCTGGGCCAGCTTCTCTTCTTCCTGCACCAGCAGCTCTTCTTCTTGGGCCAATGATTTCTCTTTCTTAGCCAGATTCTCCTCTTGCAAGGCCGGTACCTTCTCTTCCTCATCCAGTTCCTCCTTTTCCTTAAGCAGTTTCCTTTCTTCCTGCTTCAACTCAGCTTCTTTTGAAGCCAGGTCTTCCATGCTCCTTGCCAGTTCCTCTAGTTCCTCAGCCAGCTCATTTTCTTGCCATTCCAGACTTTGCTCCTTCTGCTTCACTGTTTCTGCTTTCTGGGCCAATATTTTTTTGACCTCAATTGCTTTCTCTTTTTTCTTTGCTAGTTTCTCTTCTTCATGAGCAGTTTTCTCCAGTTTATTGGCAAATTTCTTTCTCTTGTGGGCTAATTGCTCCGCTTTGTGGCTTAGCGCTTGTTCTCTCTGAGCCAGTTTTTCCTCTTTCTGGGCAAACTTACTCTCAGCAGTAGTCATTTTCTCATCTTTCAAGGACATTTTCACATATTCTTGGGCCAGTTTTCTCTCTTCCTCGGCCAGCTTTCTCTCTTCTTGTGCAAGTTTCTCTTCTTCTTGTGCTAGTCTTTTCTCATCTTTGGCTTGTTGTCTTTTATGTTGGGCTTGTTTTCTCTGACTCCTGACCTTTATCTGCTCTTCCTGTATCTGTCTTTGCTCTTCAGTGAGCAGTTCATCTTTTTCTTTTTCTTGTTCTTCTTGTTCTTCTTGTTCTTCTTGTTCTTCTTCTCCTTCTCCTCCTTCTTTCAATTCCTTAGATATTTCCTCCCATTCTTTAAATAGATCTTCCTCTAGAATGAATTCTTTCTCATCCTTGGACGTGGATGACAATATATTTTCCCAGAGCTGTCTCCACTCATCCCATTTCAGCTTCTTTTTTTCCCCCTCCTGTGTTCCTTCCTCTAGGAATAGTTTCTCTTTATCTTGCGGTAGTCTCTTCTCTTCCTGAAGACGCTTCCTGTCCCAGTCTTGCTTCCATTCTTCCCAAGATATTTTTGTCTCATTGTAAGCCTGCTTCCATTGATCCCATGAGTTCTTGAACTCATACCAAGACAGCATTATTTCAACAATAGATGATTTTTCTTCTGGTTCAATCACTTCCTCTTCTGCTTTTGCCATTTCCTGGCTTGTATCTTTCTTGCTTGTGTCCCCCTCTTCTTTGGTCATTTTCCTCCCCTTTTTACCTACTCTACTTTGCTCCAGGACTGTTTTCCTCTCTTCCATAGGTGTCTTCTTAGAGGATTTCTTTTCTTCCTTCTTTGACTTTTGTCTTTTCTTAGTCAGGTCACCTGATTCTACAAAAATAACTTGCTTTTTCTTGCCTTTTTTTGGAACTAGCTGCAAGCCCTCCATGTCCCTTTCTTCTTTTTGCATTTGTTCTTCTTGCTCCACTGGTATCTCTTCCTTGTCTCGAATAACCATGTCCTCTCTAATTTCTTCTTCATAGATAAAACTTGATTCCTCTTCTGGCCAGACTAGATCCCTGTCAAGGTCTTCAGGCATTTCCTTGCTTTCTTTCTTCAACACGGGACAGATCTTCTGAAAGAGTTCCCAGCTGGGTTGCCGATCTACCAGAATCTCCTGAGCCATAGTAACTAACTCAGTGTTTAGATCTTCTGACATTTTTGTTTGGGAACCAGATATCCTCAGCGTCATAAGACGACATAGATCATCCCGCCATGAGGTGGTAGATCCAACCTTATGGCCAGGCACTCCAGCAGCACCCCGCCCCTGTGGTTTAATTATTTTCCTAACTGGTTCTTCTATTATAGTAGGCAAAGTTTCCTCAATTAAAACTTGTTCTTCTTTTCTCTTTTTGTGCCTCTTTATTGGTTTCTGAGCTGTAGCTTTCTTTCTTCTTTTATCATGCGTTTTTATTAGCTCTTGCAGAGTCTCAGCAGTGTGACCTGAAACATCTGTCTCTAAAGGTTCAACATCTTGAAAGTCCTTTAAACTACTGATTGAAGACCTGGTAAAGGTTGTGTCTTCCATCTCAAGTGGCACAGTTTCACTCTGATCGGTTTCAACCTCTACAGGCCCCGGCTCTGTACTGATCTGTTTAGACTCTCTTTCTTTCATCTTTCTGAGACCTCGCAATGATTTTCGGGCTGCAGAGAAAATCAGGAGATGGAGGTCAGGAATGTATGGGAGGCTAACTGTTCCTAAATCTGCTATGAACTAAGTGAACTGCTATGAGAGAAGTAGCAACAGAGAGACCTGTAGCTTTTTGTTTTGTTTTGTTTTGTTTTTAAAGAAAGCATTCTTTTATATACATGTACCAACTCCTCATGATCAATCTAATCATAATGACAAACATGTCCTAATAAAAGTTTTTGAAGTAAAAACAAAATTCTTTATGTATTCCCATTCCTTCTTTCTTTTTTCTTCTTTTTTTTTTTTGGTACCGGGCATTGAACTCATGACCGCACACTTGCAAGGCAGGCACTTATGTCATTGAGCTAAATCCCCAGCCCTTCCTTTCTTAACAGTCTTTGGGATCTTCCCAAGTTTGGGTAAATCATTCATAAGAAAATTTCCTTCTATGATATCTTTTCACTTAACTCTCTTTCCCCCGGTATGTCTTGGCCCACTGTACTACTAACTACCCTGTTTCTTGGGGATCCTGAGGCATACATCAGGTCATTCCATACATACTGTACTTTTTGCCCCCTGCTCGGGCCCGTCTTTGGACTTTGCTTCGCTTGACTTCAGCTTCGTCAGGAACAGTGGCAGGTTGTATGAAGGGGGACCTAGGTATAGAAACTCTTGAAACATTTAAAGAAAAATA
The DNA here is from genome assembly GCA_004027295.1 of Dolichotis patagonum. Classification (NCBI taxonomy): domain Eukaryota; kingdom Metazoa; phylum Chordata; class Mammalia; order Rodentia; family Caviidae; genus Dolichotis; species Dolichotis patagonum. The sequence goes on along the minus strand of PVJX010024208.1, from coordinate 913 downwards.
GGGCTTTTTCTCTTCTTCTGACAAGGTCAAGTTTTCATTCAGTTGCCCCTGCACTTGAGTGAAAAGGATTTGGAGATCTGTGGGCCGCATCCCCAGCAGGTGGTCCAGGGGTTCGTCCCCAATCATCTCTTGCCTATGAAGGTCAAAGGAGAGGAAACACTTTGTTAAACCAGGGACAGAAGAGAGAACAGGAAGGAAAGAACTGCTGAAGAACAGGCAGAGGGTTTGGCAAAGAGGCCAAGATGGACAGCATAGGTAGAGGTGAATGAGAGCTAAGAAGAAAGAAAAAAATTCTAAGAAGCCAAGATGGCAATGACTGAAGAGAATTTGAATGGGAGCTGCAGGAGTAACAGGAAAGAATGGAAAGTGGAACTTGAAGAAGACAAGGGATAGGCAGAAAATAACAAAGAAATGGAGAAAATAGTGAGTAGACAAGATCATTGAGGATAGTTTAGGAATTGAAAAAAGCTATGAAGCTAGGTATGTGCTTATAATTCTAGATGCTTGGGAGGCTGAGGCAGGAGGATCACAAGTTTGACCCTAATCTGGGTAACATAGCAAAAATCCATCTTAAAAATAACAAGAAGGGCTGGGGATTTAGCTCAGCGGCTTAAGCGCCTGCCTGGCAAGCGTAAGGTCATGAGTTCAATCCCTGGTACCAAAAAAAAAAAAAAAAAAAAAAAAAAAAAAAAAAAAAAAAAAAAAAAAAAAAAACAAAAAAAAACCAAGAAAGGGACTATGAAAGAAGAAACATTCAGGAGGCCCAGTGAACAGGATGAAAAGATCTTAAAGAAAGGGAATGGGAAAATGAAGAAAGAGAAAAATTAGCAGGTGGTAGAGATAGGAGGAAAACACAAACAACTTACTGGATGTCCTGGAAAATCTCCGGTCTCTGAATCAAGTTTAAGAGTGA